>JAPQRN010000001.1:24054046-24069516 GCA_037367275.1 Coranthus polyacanthus
GTCATAGTCTGAATCAAATCATACCATTTACTGCTGTTTTATAAAGATACTGCATATAATTCATATTGAGCAGGATTTCACTGTTGAGTCCAGCTGCCTGTGATAATCATCGTAGTTTCTACAGACTTTCCCAAACTTAGAGTCCGGGCCCAAACTGGTTCATGGACATGTTTTTATTGAGTTGCCAATTAGCAGCGTAAAACACTTAACAGTGCTACGATAGTGTAAGTGAATTAGTTCAGTAGAAGAAGACACGCTGGTCTGTTCAGTTCAGATGCTCAAAATTGTAGATGTTATAGCAGTAAAAAGGAGATTTCTCGTTTAACTCTCGTCGAGTTACCGTGTAGCTGTTATTGTAACCACGGCGACAATGGCCCTGTAACCCTAAAAAGAACAAAACTCGCAACAGTGACTTTTTTCACTTATTATGCAAGGGAACGGTGTCAAATAATAAATAAATCTTACAACATAACAAAACTTGCTAGGTTTTTCCTGTATGTCTGTTTCTGTAAACTACATCATTATACAGCAATAAAAACAGATTTGTACAGATGAATGTAGCGAAGAAATGAAAAAAAAACTGTTTGCTGCTGGCAAAGAAATTGTTGGTGTTTGAAAGCATCAGGTTAATGGAAAAAATAACGCGTGATCATTTCACCCACTGAAGGCTCTCTGTGTCGTCGTATGTTTGTAAAAGGTGTACACGCATACAACACAACACTGATGAACGACATGCCACAAATCGGCAAACTAACTGTCACAACAGCTATGAGGTAGGAAATGTCACTTCAATATTCCAGACAAATAATATTATATGAATGTAACTTTTGCCTCTATAATGCATAAATTTAATAACAATAATTACAATGGGGCTTTTGGATTAAAATGTAATAAAGACACTGATTATCTTTACTTTTGAGAAAATCTCAAGGTACACATTAATTCACTCCATAGCTGGTGGGAACCACGGAACAGACCTTGATATTTGGATGATTAAAATTATGTTTGTGTGTGAGCATGTGGGTGTCTTGAAGCAATCATCTTTTATGCATAGTCTGTTTGCACAGGACTTTAATCTAGCCTGAATTTCAGGTGTCTTTATCTTCACCGATTTTCCTTGTAAATAAACTTGACCTCAACATCAAAACTGCAATGAGTAATCTCTTCTCCACTCAGAGTCCTCTCTCATTCTGTCTGTCATGCGCTGTTTCAAAGATTGTTGAACCAGCGGCAATTGTATAAAACTAGATAGCAAATATGCTAATATTTTCTCCCTCTAACCTTGTATTACTCTCGACAGAAACAAAGACTCAAGAATCACGCACACATGCGCGTAAAAACACACACGTACGACAGACCTTTCTGACAGTGAATTGGCTCTCATCGTCGCCGATGTCTGTGAGCGTGAGGGGAAAAGAGAACAAGAGGGGTAGAGAAACGATGACGGGCCAGAGAAGGGCAAATATAGAGACGGATGTGATGCATAGATGGATCTGATGAAGGGTAAATAAAAAAAATGTTTGCTCTTTTGAAAGTCAGACGGTTGAAAAATAAAGAGCTCCTGTTTGGGCTTTTATTAGATTTACATTGGAGACGGTTTTGTTGGAGGTGATATGAAAGATAAAAATCAACAAACCGGCCTCAGGGTTAGGGTTAGGGCTGACCCGAGGCTCTGTTCCAGGTATTACATATGGTATCGATCAGTGGCCTACTATGGATTACAATGAGAATATGTCAGTACTTTGAATTTGACAGATACCATGTAAACAGCATACTCTGACATCAGATATTCTGAATTAGGCCTTTTTCCAAAGGGAGAATTTTCCCATTAAAGCTCCGTATTCGTTTCTCAACCATTTTGGGCTGTCCCAGACGAAAGGTGAGAAAACGTAGCGATATCTTTGGCCTTGCGACCAAAGGCGGTCTGGGACAAACTTCTGACTGGTTCAGAAATTGAGGATAACTATCCCATCGTGTTACTGCTGCTACGATCTACATCTCCTTAACAACCAATAGGAACGCACCATGAAATGACACATCGATCAGCGTGACAGGTGTGTTTATGTAAGGTCATGCTTTCTTCGTACAACTGTCGTCCCACGTTGCCCTCTTTTCCCGAGTCACAACCAGGTCCTCATTCTCCTCCTTCACCTTCGGATTTTTTTCCGTTCACATAAATACCACTAATGTAAGCGCGATCATTAGCTTAGCTTCATTGTTTACAACTGTAGCAGTGCAGAAAGCGACGCACACTGATGACGTTTAATTCTTGTACATTGACTTGAGATTCAGTAGATTTTTAGCATCATACAGTCCGTATATGTGTCGAATCCACGACCCTGTTTACAGTCAGCTAGGGTGAAGACAAAGATCCTCTCTGGTAGAGATGGATGCTCCAAAGAAATGTCCATATTTCTGGTCGGAAGGAGAAACTTGCCTTAGTTTTAAACATTATGAAAGAGGATTATCGACAGGTTTTGGATCCGAGCAAATATTGAAAAGCTGACCTTTTCAAGAAGGTTTGAAGGAACACTTTTAATCAGGGTATGCACGGCTGCATGTGAACAGGAATATTAGAGGAATATTAATTTTCATTAGCCATGTGAACAGCTTATTAGGAATTTCAGCTTTTTCAGAATAAGGAATATTTAGGGCATGTAAACGTAGTCAATGATACTCAGACTCTATATACTATCATTCAACTAAGTGATTTTAAAACTCTACTGGCCTCTGTTTTGACTTGCAACTGTTTTAACTAATTTTGTTAACTGTGTGTGTATGTATGTGTGTGTTTGACTGATTCATGTAAATATATGTGTTGTTCTCAGGTCTCTCTTGCAAATGAGATCTTGATCTTTATGAGTTATCCTGACTAAAGAAAGAAAGAAAAAAGAAGATATTTAAGCCAGGAACAGTGTCTATGTGTATGCTTCATGCTTTGAGTACATCTACATTTAGTTTCATACATTTGAATCACATTTGGTCCTTGGAGCAGACGACAGAATCTGCCCGGCTTCAAAAGTCATATAGTTATTTGGGTCATGTTGTCTGTTTCAATCAAATGTGTCCAATTGAAGAAAAGAGCAAACACTGTATAAGTATTTGTTCCAGATTTTTTCTTTTCATATTGACACATGAATTTTCAACACAGATGGTCCTCCTCGGCTCGAACTGTAGATGTGAACACACCACGCAGACAGTGTCTGTATCATCCTACAGACAATTTATTCACTACAAGTAGTTCTATATTAAGAATTTGGGAATACATTTTAAAATAATTACAAATTTAATGAGTATTTGTTGATGCAGTTCCAATTAATAGTTAAATAATGTGTCTAGTGGTCATTTACTATGGATGGCCATGTTAACTAAGGTATTCATCTATGTTTAAATGCTATTAACATCAGTTAAGACTAGACACTACTGTTAGTTAAAGCTGCAGGAGCTGAAATCAAAAAATCAGAAAATACACACCTTCCATCTGCAGTTCTCTCCTCTATGTCCAAATCAAAAGACTTCATTTAAAGATAGATGAACCTGATGATGTTTCATGCCCAGTTTCCGCATCGAGACCCAGAGCAGAGCAGCAGAATCCAGGCGCTGTCTGACAGAATCTGTAATCACAGCTGTCCGTCATGTATTTAACCCGCCTACCTGTCTGAAAACACCTGTGCTTAGACATAATGTGCATCACGGTGTAGATTTTCTACAGCCTGAAAACAAGAGTCCAGGAGTAGATGCATGAGTCTAGTTTCTTCTCAGACCACTTGAATTACAATACGCTGGAAGGTAAGAATGGATTTTTTTGCAAGCACTGCAACTTTATTGCTTATTGCAGCTTTAACCAATGCTAATTAATGTATCCTTATAGAAAAATATTACCAGGATGGGACTTAAAGAGGACCTGTATGCACACGTTCAAGTCCACATTTTCATTCTCAAAGTGGAAACTTCTCCAATTCAGAAGAAAAATAATAATAATAAAACAAAAACATTTTAAACCTTGACTTTGCCTAACACAAACAAGCTGCAGGACTTGTATCGCTTTACTGTTCGTCACGTGTCATTCTTGAATGCGTTGGCAGTTCAAGTTTTCTTTCAAAGATAAAAATGGTGAAAGGCAAAGTTTCAAGTTGTTAAATGCTACGGGAAAAGGAATCCAATCGCGCTCCTTCCTTTTCCACGTGTTTTTTCTTTCAAAATTGAAACACTCCTTACATGAATGGAAACTTTAACTTGTTATCTTGTCCTGAAACCATTCCCCAGGAGAGCGCTCAACATTTTGTGTTAATTATGCATCTTTACCTTTCACATTTTGTCCTCTGCGTTTCATCCAGAGTTATAATTATTGACAGTTTCACTGCAGAACAGACACGCCACTTAACATCTGTTCTGCAGCTGTTTTTGCTTACAGAGTGTCTAACCTTCCCCACTTCTCTGGCCTTTTGTTTTTGGAGCACATGTGGTGGGTTTTTCAGGAGCTCTGACCTCCGGTAACCCTAGTCTTTCCATCGTGTCACTCAAAAAAAAAAACAAAAAAAAAAAGGTGGCATTTCCATCCATTTCCAAAAGAGGACAGGTAAATGGCGATGTTGACTGCTCAAACCTGATGTAGTTCCATACAGAGCAGCTTGTTTTGAGATGAGGTTGTGAAGAGTTCTCTGACTGCAGTGCAATCATAAATAAACCATACACCACATTTATACACTCCTGTGTAAATGTGTGCTGCTGTTTTATATATTTTAGTTACACTCTGAAAAGACCAAAGAGATTTCTGAATACAGCCTTACCAGAGGCTTGACAGCCAACTAAGATAACACACAATGTAAAATATAGTACTTCTCTGGAAAATCTTTTACCAATGCATCCTGGACTTTGTGTATGAAAGCCTTTGGCCACCACAAGGTCTTTATATTTTCAGTATTTCACTAGGATAAAGACAAATGTTGAGAATATGTATTTAGAAGTTTTTTAAAGATGCTTTGAGATAGTTTTTTTCTTCTTTGTAGTGTTTGTGAATGCAAGGCGCTTACCTCTGCTGCTTGGATGTAACAAACTCAAAGATTTTTCATTGTTGTTTTCTTCATGTTACTGGCAGCAGAATTTCACAGGTTTTTGGGTGGAATATTCCTGATGTTTGAAAGAGAACTGTTCAACAGAAAGAATCAAGTTCAACCGGGCTTTTTAACCCAAAGCTCCAGGTATACGCTGTTCGATTTAGGGCCGACCCAGACGAGAGATGAGGAAATGTATCTTTGTCTGCATCTCCACACGGTGGTCCCGTGTCGTCCCGTGTCGCACCGTGTGGCCAAAGATAGCCTTGGACAAAAAAACTGACGGTATCAGAAATATATTGATTTCACTGGTTCATTTGACAGGGACAATGCACATTAATAAACAGTGCTCTAAATGTTAGTCAGGAGGTTATTTTTCATCTATAGTCCTTGGTAAGATGTTATAGAGTCACTCTAAAAACAGAAATATATAAAATGACAAATGAATGTGGATCAGTTATAAGGATGTAGAAACAAGAGAATATTGATGTTAATAAACAACATTATTCAAGACCCCGTGACTGTTGCTATGACCTACGTCCCCTAAACAACCAAAACAAATGCAGCAACAAATGATGCACGAGTCAACGCAAAACGTATGTTTATGTAGCTAAAAAGAATAACCTCAAGCTTTCTTTGCAAAATTGTCATCCCAAGTTGGCCTCTTTTTCCCGAGTCACGACCGGGTCCACATTCTCCTCCTCCTTTGGATTTTTTTTTTTTTTACACATAAATACCTCTATTTTAATGGTGCAATTCTTAGCTTAGATTCATTATTTACAACTAAAGCAGCGTCGATAGACAACGTGCGCTAATGAGTTTTTTTCTCGTAGGTCGTAGCCTGAGATTCCGTGGGTGTTTCCATCACACAGTCTGCATACACGTCGTACCCAGGTTTATTAGCTCTGTGTCGCACAGTGTGGCTGGCAATACACTTAAAAGACTGAATCATCAGTCTGTAGGAGCCTTAATGGAGTCTTAAATGAAACAACACAAATAAAACAAATACAACTAGTGAAAACTACTTTTCGTATTTTCCCACATTTCGCCAGACGCCGGAGAAAAAGAGAGCTGGACACCAGCAGTGAGAGATGAAAAGGCTGGACACCAGGAGAGAAAAATAGAAAAACCAGGGGAGAGACGTGGAGGAGGAGGAGGAGGAGGAGGAGGAGGAGGAGGACACATGGAGTTTTGGTTGTGGCCATCGGCACATTTACTGCGTGCTTAAAACAGAACATTTTTCAACTGTTTAATAATTTTACATGTGCTGTCAATGTGACACAGGCAAATCAACAATCTGCAGGGAACAATTCATTTTCTCAGCGGGGAGTGGTGTCTTTCTCGATGTGATGCAGCTTCTTTTCCTTGGGCGTATAGGAACATGCACACATAGACTGCATTTACTACATGACACTATTTTTTTTTTATATTATCATATATTAATTACATTCAGTGTAGTTTAGTGAACTGTTGCATGGCAACAAGAATCGCATATTGTGTTGTGAAAGATGCTCCATTGCCCTTTGTAGCAAGTGACACTCATACCTGTAATTTAGATTTGAGTAGGAGACGGTGACAGTTTGTGTGATAATGATCATATTAAGTTGTAGTAAGCGTATTTATTATTATAGCTATATGGTTTTTAGCTAGACTGAAGTCAACAGCCTTGTGTGAGGAGCTGCGGCAGACTGAAAGTGTTTTGAAAACAAGAAAAGCCCTGGACTGATCTTGCCGCTAAGGAGATGTTAAAAAAAAAAAAAAACACAACAAAAAAAACAAACTTTTCAGTTCCCCCTTCAACAAAGAAAGCGGTGCGTCAATGCAGCGACATTTAAAACTGAGCCCTCTCACTATGCATACTGCAAGTAAAACCTTATTCCGTTGAGTACCTTTTTACTCTGGTTGTCAGACAGATTAAGTGGGTAAAGAGAAGGCTCATAAATTGGAAATAAAGAAAAACACCTGACAAAAGTTATTTGCTTTTTTGCCAGACCGTTGAGCTAAACGTGCAATAATTGTGGATGCTCGTTACTGGCTCCTCGTTGCCAAAATGCACTTTAAAGGGCATGTGGTAGTTGGATATTTGGTTTAACAAGCAGGTGGGAGACGGAGCTGCTTGGTGTTTATTCTTGTTGCACTGATCTTTACTTTAACACGGACAAGATTAAAGTTTCACATTTTCAAAGTGACGGCAGCAGAATATATTGCTGATATGTTGCATAGAGATGGTTGGCAGTGTTGTGTGGTAAAAAAAAAGCACAGAGGAGCTGGTCTTTTTTTGTTCTGATGTTCCTTCTCTGTCTGTATTTCCTTCAGGTGCATCTCTTTCCATCCAAACAGATGCAGGACTGGTGAACTCTAAGTCGCTTCTAGATGCGGATTGTCTGTGTTCTGTATGTAAGCCAAGTTATCAAATTGCAAGCTGTTTAGGGTTTGCGCAGTGCAGGCAGTGCATACCAGATACCAGAGATACCATGCATCCAAGTGGATTCAAGTGGATATACTGGATGGATAGATTTTCTAGCGTTCCAAGATTTTCAGACATTGGCAGTGTTTCCAATGTAGGCATATCTGATCTGTTACATCCAATAAGAGATTCTGCACTGGATTAGTTCAACTAAAGAACTAGTTTAGGTTCATCAATCGAGTTTTTTTTTCTTTTTCCAAGCTCTTAATATCCACTCGTGTAGTAGAAGAAGTGTAATGCCTGGAACACAATGGTTGCCTCCGGCGTGCGCGGCGGTCGCGTTTTTATTTCTCTGCCCGCGTTAACACATTGGAGCAGCCGCACTGACATCCCTCACGCATCTCCAGCTCGGTCCAAACGTAAAACAGAAAGAAAGACCAAGATGCACTTGACGAACTTTTGGTAACCACTTCCTTAACAACCGCTGCCACCTTTTGACCAATAATTGCAACAGCAGGCAAACTTCAAAGACTACTTGAAATGCATATTACAATATAAATGAACCCCTAACAATACTAAATTACATTAAGAAATGGACAACAAACAATGTAAATAATACACATGTAAAAACATATTCATTTGTTTTTGAAACACATCAAAGGGGAATTTCATAAACCTAAGTGTGAAGTTTATTAGTAATTTACCACTCGGCTACATGAGCAAATTTTAAGGAGATGAGCTTTTCATGATGGTGTTTGAAGGAACAAAAGAGGGAGAATGAGTTCACACGGTGGAAGATCTGCCATCAGTGGAAAATGTTGAAAAAAAAAAAAACGCTATTTTTTTTGTAATAGTATATTTTTTTTAAATACATTTTTAATTAGCATAAAAGGCAGTCAGAAACAGCAACAAAAACAAACCAAAAAATAGTAGTAGCTGTAAGAAAATAGAAAAAAGAAATACAGTGGGTACAGAATTTAACAACAGAAGTTCAATAATTAGGCTTTTTCAAGACAAGATCTAACATAAATCCAAGGATCATCAACACCAGAACTAGAGCAAAGTCCTTGTACCAGTTTGGTTTATGTTGGTTCCAGTTCATTAAAATAATCCATTTGGCTGAAAGGAAGGCCAGTGCTATAACACTTTCACACCCACAATACAGGTCACAAGACAAGGTTGAATATGTATACTGAGGAGACATGACAGCTTTTTAGTAACATCCAACCACAATTAACAACAGGACAATACCACAACATGTGAATGAGTGTAGCCTCTACTTCACAGTCATGGCAACACAATTTAGATAATGTGTGAGCAATTTTCTGCAGTGTGCTGGGAGTAATGTAAGCTCTATGTATAATCTTGGCCTGTAACATCTCATATCTGACACATTTCGATAATTTTGTACAAAGTGCTGTTTGCCATTGTGCGGTAGTCAATGGTACACTCATGTCATGTTCCCACTGTAATTTAGTTTGGCAGTTACTATGAGGAAACAGAACATAACAGTCTATACGTTGTTTGAGACTGTGCCTCTCTTGCCTTAGTTCATCTTCTATGTCTTTCTTGTTTCCAATGTCTATGCCCTTAGAAATGAATGATTTCATGATAGATTTTATTTGCAAATCGGAGTCTTTCAGCCCAGATTCATGTCATTGAAAGGGACCATCATATTTCTGCACCAAAATAAAACAAAATGGTTGAATTAAACCAGGCCTTCTTAAAACCATAAGACCTCAAAAGATGGACAGTTTTGCCATCATTCTTGTTAGGGATAAGTTATACAAATTAATTTGTCACCAAAGTTAGCTTTTCTTATAACATCTCTTATGTTTCCCCCCCGCTGGTTTAAGGAAATTAATAAATTAATGTCTATGGAAGCATAAAAAAACTAGAATTGGTGGAAAATTAACTAACCCACGAAATAGAGGAGGAATAGGACTACCTAAATTGGGTTTGTAAGAAAATGACTCCCAGGATGGATCCCATGTGAAAAAACACTGGTATCCATGGCTGCATGTAAACAGGAATATTAGTGGAATTCGGTGCAAAAACAGCAATATTTTGTGCAAGTAAACATAGTCACTGAGGACACTTCAGAGGTGGCATGTCCACATTCTACAGTCTGAACAGGAGTGTGTCCAGGGACACACTGAAGGACTGCCTACTCAGTTATTGTATGTGAAACCATGTAAGTGAAACAAGTGAAGTACTAAAGTGTTTTCAAGATGTCTGAAATTTTCAAAAAGGCCACAAAGATATATTATGAGTGCTTCGAGCACCGAAATAACATTATTGTCTTTTTTTTTTTCTCACTGAGGAAATATAATATTGACAGTTCACATAATCTGCTTGAAACGGTGAGTCCAATATTTAAGGTGCAGTGAAAACACACAAAAAAACGCCTTTGTTTATTTGGAGCGTTATTTGGTGATTACGATTAGCGATTACAGGCGATCACTCAAGACTCATTGGGGACACGTTCTAATTCCAGGTGTGAACAGACATGCGGCCACTTGAGATCCGATATCTAAAGAGGTTATGTTAATGCAAGGTCTGAGGTTCAAAGCCCCAGATGCAGCACGTTGTTCTTGTGTGCAAATAACTCTTCCATCCGTTCTTTGTATCCAGACAATTGTTCTCGTCTTTGGTCGGCTGCACCAGTTTTTAGATACCCGTTGGTTCTTTAAAAAATCAAAATGGCGAGTGAACTGTTCCCGTTGTGTTCAGCAGATCGTTTTTTTCTTATTTTAAGTACGATTTTTCTGCCATTTGTCTTGTTTGCTGGAGCCGTAAATCCATCAGAGTCAACGGTTGAACGCTATATATGTAGAATCTCTGTATAAATGTGCAGGTTTCAAACTTCTAACATTTAATTCACAGCAGATGCAGAGAAGGCTGGAGGTTTCCCTTTTCTCATGGTGGATAAATGTATTTACTTATTGAGCTGAAACACTTTGAACTGTTTCTCGAAACAAATTAAAATGAGCATTTCGTTCCCTTCTTCCTTCCTTCCATCTTTCTTAGTAAAATTAACATTGAAAAACTAGCATTTCATTGTCCTGCTTCCTTCTTTCCTTCTTTCCTTCCTTAATAAAATTGGTTGAAAAAGAAAAACAAGCATTTCATTTCGTTGTTCATTCCTTCATTTGATCCTTTCTTCCTTCCTTAAAAATTCAAATTAATGCTGAAACAAATTAAAATGAACATTTCCTTCCTCCCTTCGTTTCTTCCTTCCTTTCTTCTTTCCTTCCCTTCCCAGCATCACCACCTTATCACGTTGTAAGGGTTTGCGTGTCCACATGATCCTAGGAGCTACGTTGCCCCTAACCCTTATGAAGAAGAAAACAACAAGAAGTCACGTTCCCTCATCCGGAGAAGGGTTACAAGGGCCCCACCCTGGATCCAGACCTGGGGGAGGGGTTTAATGGCGATGGTCCCGTGCTCCTGTGGGTCCACCACCGACAGGAGGAGCCGTAAGGGTTCGAAGCAACATGGGTGGATCTACCAGCAGCTCCTCTTTGGATGACGGGGAAACTGGGCCAGTTGTTTGCCAAAAACTAGTGCCATGAATCCCATCTGTTCCACTCAGACATGGTCAAACTATATGTTAAACTGTCACTGACACTAACCTGACTATTGTTGGTTTATCTGGTTCTTGCTTTACTGACCTAATGAGGTCCGTCTCTGCTCAGTGACATTCACTTTATGTCACGAGGTTGAACAATGAAATATGATTTAAAACAGGTATTCAAGAATATGAACATGTGTTATATGTACGCTGCATTTCATATTGTGTGACTCTATAAAACGCTACAGGCATGACATTAGATCGATGTGTTTGTAATGACAGAAGGGTATGTCTGAGAGGTTTGTCGGTATCATATATTTGTGGCAGTGGAAACGGTGTTACTGCGATTCTGAGACACAACAACATGGTACAGACTTTAACCCTCATATGGAAGACAAATGATTGCATTTAATGTCTCGTTTGCTTTTATTAGCATTTCTTAGTGTCTTTAATGAAATGCCTTCAACATTTCCAATAATGTTTATCACATCAGCTGTACAAACAGCCACGTGTTCATATCTCTGAACTTTGTGATAATGGTATGTCATAGTCAGGCAGCAGTGGCTTATGATTGAATTATTTCGCACACTGGAATCATCCAATCAACCAATGTATTTATCTTTCTTAATTATGCTACAGTGCACAAGCTTTTAGAAATGAAAACACTGTTTCACACCCTGATGAGCTGCTGTGCGTGATTTATTTGCATAGTTAAGTTTGGTGACAGGTTGAGCTCTGGCTGCAGGTTCTTTAGCTTGGATTCATCCTTCACTGATGTTTCACCCCTTTAATCCCAGAACATCTGAATGTGTCACAGACATGAAAAAAAAAAAAATTCCAGTACGTGATCACTACCTCTCTTTCTCTCTCTCTCTCTCTCTTCCTCCCTCTCCGTTGCTCTGAGGTTGAGTGAAAGTCACGTGACGGCTTGAACGCTTGACTTTTCTAAAAACTACATTCATGGTGAAATGAAATCACGTTGCTAGGATATCAACGGGAAAGTCAGAATTTACAAAAGCAAATACAGGTCGAATTGACACTTTGCCAATAAATAAATGCAACATGTACTTAACAAAATAGGCTAAAGGGAGTTCAAACAAATATTAAGTTGAATTAAACAGATTTAAATGAACAAATAGAGTAGAAAAAATGTAACTACATTACACTGAGTAGACTGTAATATAGAAAACAAAAGAAAATGCATTCACTCAACTCAATTTAAAGTCACTGATGTCAATCATTTTGAATTTCCACCTGATTTTGTTGATTTTTAAAAAAATTATAATATTTCATGAGTAAATGAAGTTTGACATTTTATTGATTTGAAAGCTGTAGAAAAAGTTGAAAGTTGCCCATGTATTGCATTCATTTATTTATCATTTATTTATGAGCATTTATGTTACTTATGTAAATCAACATCGAGATATGTTGTTGAATATAGTGGAAATATATCAACTGTGTCAATAAAATGACATGCACTAAGCACGTTTGATTACCTTCTTCTGAAAAATACATTTCAATTTAACTTTAAGTCTGTTCCTTAAAAGTACAGGCACAGGTACATGTAACAAACTGGAGAACAACTGCTTCGTGAAGAATCCTCCTGTTCTGAATGTAAATACAGTGACAAATACAGTGACGGGGCCACGAGTCCAGCTGCCGCATACAGTATCACCTCCGTCGGCGATGGTTCAGCTCTGCTTGTTTTGATTCGTTTCATAAGGTGCTGTGTTTCCCACTGTACATCAGTCTGTTCTGTAAAGTCGTATCACGGTGGGTGAGGCATTTCCTCTCCGAGATAAAAACTTTGTCCAACATTGTCTTCCCTTCTAACAGTACTTCATCAGATAAGCTACTGTTCTTGTGGAACCCTGACCTCAAATACCCTTGTGTATTCTTGATGTGGTAAAGATCTCACCAGTCATTTCCACTGATAAACCCTATTATCAAATCGACCAGTCAGATAAGATAAACATCTCTGACAGATGCCGTTGTTGGTAATTACAGAAGAATTGATTGCGGATAGGGCAGGGCAGGGTGGCACTCGTGAACTTTTTGTCCTTCATCTCTTTCATATATTGTCTATACAGCGCAATGAACACATCAAAGAGCAGAATGCTTGTGATTGAAACTCCTTATTAACCGTCTGCATAGTCATCACTATTTGCTTTTTATACACGTGGGATTGCAGAGGTTGCACGCAGCACATTACAGGTCTCCATATACAGTAAACCAGCAAAGTCAACATTAGTCTGTGTTACGACCCCAGCTCGCTAGGGGGGGAAAAGGGAAGAACATAAAAGCAGATGGAATATGGGTGAAAGCAAAGTTCTATATTATAATGGAAGGAATAAAATAAAACAATCAATTAGAAAAAGCCCAACAGCGGAGAAGGCAAACAGTGGAGAAGCAGAAGGGCCGAGAGCTTTTCTTCCTGTTCTAAAATAACTAAAACGACAACAAAAAGACCCATTTTAACTAACCTGCACTAACCAGCATTTGCAAAAATTCAGAATAGTTAGCAAATGTAAAGTAAATTGTACGTATCTGTAAGTGTCACTGAAATGTCAAAGTTTGAAGTTACAGTCATAATATGCGCGCGGGCATGATGGGACACGGAACCGCTGCTTTCGAAAAACAATTCAGACGTTAACTCACGTGCTTCCCAAGTGTTTCCATAAAGCACGAAAACGTAGCTGGTAGTAGAATCAGGCCCAGGTTGTATAGTCTGAAGACAGAACAGGATGAAACACCATTATGTTTGTCAAACAGCAACAGGATGCGCTCCGTCTTCACCTCTGTTTACTACAGTCACATGGAACGTAGCCTTCTGACGATGAGTTTGTTCGCTCCAAACCCTTTTTATGGCGACACATCATTTGCTTTTTTCTCTCTTTTTAAAAAGTTTGCTTCAGATACTGCCTGCTGCTCCGCACCGAATCACAGCCGCACTAACTGACACTTTGAGCTGCGCTTTCAACAAAGACGTGGCTGTGGCGTGAACGGTTTGCGGAACTGGGTCATTATTATTTTATGAGTATAGATTAAGCAACTGTATTACAAGTACACCTGGTAGTGATTACTTAAATTGGTGGAGTGATGAGCCTGAAAGAAGAACAAAGTGATGTGAAAGAGAGTAATGTTTTGTGGTCTTGCGATGTTTGCTGAGACAGACATTAAATGTGTTGAGCACGGAGCCTGCCTTCCCCGTTACCATCTCTATTAATTCCTGATTAAACATTTTTTTTTTTTCCCATTTTGCATACACTGGTACTTTTTTCTGTACATTCACTATTGTTTCTGTTCTTTGCTTTTTGAAGCGTTTTTTTTTCTTTTCTCCATGCAGTCAAGTCCTTTTTTCCAGTTTGGCCTAGTTACACATTTCCCCTAGTTTTTACTCATTTACCTACAAAGGAAAGCATCTGTTTAACCCATTTATCATCGACTTACTCACCATCACTATAGATAAATCCCCTCTTACTTCTTAAAGTGTGCCGCTTATTGCTTCCCCATGCTGTAGTCACAGCAGATACATCACAAAGACAAATCTACGTGTCAGCAGAGGTCACTGCTCCAGATATGCATGAATTTTAAACCTGTCTCTTTGTGTTAGTAATTAGTGCATAACTTGCTGGCTAGTGTGTTTTTTGATGTGGTCGGTGGTGTTGTAGGTGAGAGAAGAAAGTATTTCTTTGAGTTAAACTCCGCTGTCTGGTAGTGTTAGAAAATGCCTATAATTACACGTATTGTCAGACTGAAGTGATTAAAATTCTCTGTTTAATGTCTGCAACACATTCACAAGGGAAGGAAATTAAAAATGATCAATCACATGCTTGTAAGGAGGTGGAAGCAACAGAAAACAAGAAAATCATAACAAGATCCAGTGTGTCTGAAGACATGACAACACAAGTCCCTGATAGTAATGTATGCATGCAAGAAATAAAGTTGTACTGCAAATTTAAGCCTGGCTTCTTTGCTTTGAGGATGCTGTTGGAATGAGGAATGGGACCTTCGGGCTGACAAAAAAGGAAAAAAAAAAAATACTCTCACTCTAAGTAGAGTAGAGGAGCAGCTGCTACAAGTGGAAGAGTTTAGGTACCTTGGGTATCATGTGGTGGAATTCACAAGAGAATGTCAGGCTCATTAGACAGATGCTCGGTTTGCATTACATCACAACTTTGGCTGTGAAAACACACACACTGAGAAAATATTCATAAGTTCAGACACTTCAACATTTAATTTAAAACATCGCCAGCAATAGGAGGATCTGTACATTCTGGGATGCATTGATAAGACATTAGGTGCTACATGTTTAAAACTGTACTTCAGGCAGGGCTGCTCTCGTCAAAAATTAAGTATTCATCTGCATAAGTTATGTGTAATTGGCGGTATGGTTCTGTTCTGGGAGCTCCCTGCCCTTCCACGTGCATATGTG
>JAPQRN010000001.1:24069616-24089450 GCA_037367275.1 Coranthus polyacanthus
TTTAACAATATTAAAAACTACTTATTTTTACCCCCCCCCCCTTTTCCATATATATATAGATATATATATATATTGTATTTATTTGTTTAATTATATTCATTTGCTGCAGACAGTGATAACATAGCTGTTGACAAATTGCTATTGATTAGGTTAATTGGAGATGGTTGCATTAGCTTATTTGGGAATTACCTGAGTGTGTGTTCGTAGATGTCTTGGAAGTTGAGAGCCGCCTCTTCTGGGGATTTTACACAGTAAACACTTGAATAGGCAACATATTTTTCTCTGTTGTTTCAGTTAAACTCACGTTTTTTCCTTCTTCCTTCAATCATGTGGAAGTGCCAGTGTTTCTGCTACCAGTTACTCATATCAGTCTGTACACTTACTCATCCTTTGTTTGAGCTTGAGCTACATTCAGTAATTCTCAGAAAAATGTAGCTTTTATGGACATTGCCACGCTACATGATCAATGAAAGCGTTTAACTACTGAATAGATATTTGATTTAGCTCCCCTTCTGTTACAGTTGTAAAGCTACTGCCCAACACCATTTATCCAACATTTAAAAGCATAACATTGTCATATTCATGTTGCTGTTTTGTATGTAAGTACAACGGTGAGACAGACAGCAATGTAGCTTACGGTGTTAATATTGATTTCTCTTTAAGCTGACAAGTAATGACTTTTCTAATTACATTAATGAAAAGGTCCTGCCTGCAGTAAGAGACCGAGAGAATGAAACATCAGTTTCCATCGCACACTGACCAGCACCATCCCTTAGGACTGAGCTGATTACCACTGGGAATGCACCATGAGCTGCCAGTCCAGCTGCCATCTCTCTTCTTCATCTTGAAATAGGTACAAAAGGAGAAAACAGGTGCAAGGGAAGAATCTGAACGAGAACAGAATGTAAGAAGCAGAGCAATCGTTTTGTTTTGTTTTTCATAGAGGTGGTGGGTCTTTACATGAAACTTAACAAGAGATGAGGAAATTCAGAATATATTTATATTGAAAAGCACACGACGCTTGCAGGGCTTTTTCTGTACAGGTTTTAAAGTGCGATCTATTTAAGTCCAGAGGTGCTGGTGTGGAGATTTTTCCACTGCACGATGGTGGCTCGACTCCACTCGCTCTTGGTACCTGGTACTTCTGGTTCATTTTCCATCGCAGATATATACTGTAGTAGCACCAAAAACAGTTCAAGGAAACAAGAAGCTTCACTGGAGTCATTTCCTGTATCAGTGTCACGTGGGTTTCTCCAGGTCCCGCCCCTTCAGGAGACTAGAGGAAGATTCTGTCCCATTCATCCCAATGGGAGAAGTAAACTTTATTTACAGATTGCAACGGATGTTTTTGCCCCAAAGTCACCCAAGTAAAAATGAGACCCATTTTTCACAAGCCACGTGTCTTCTAAACATTCTGACATTAAAATGACGTTTATCAGACACACAGATTGGGAGAAACTTGACTTTGTTTGAGGCTTGTCCCCGTCTCAGCCACAAACTCTCGTGAGATCTCGCAACACAAATCTCATCTGAAGGAGGTAAAAACCAGTAGGAAAAACAGCGAATGATAATTAGGATAAAATAATGTTACTTACCTGTAAAAAACGTGACATATGTTAATTATTATTTTATTTAGACCTTTTTAATCTACTCTCACCCATTCACCCGACGTTCTCAACCCTTCTGACCACACCCACTATGGAGACCGGAAGTGTGCCGTTTCATGTCCTTGTCGAAGCCTACGGTGCATCATCTTTGTAACTAGAGGATCTTTGGTTGTACCACTCTCAGTGTAGCTGATTGTCATAATGATGAATGCATGAAACTGCATGAAACTGCTGCGACGCCATCTTCAAAGTGGCACAAGACTTCATCACGAAAGGCGAACAAAGTCAAGTCAAGTTGAGTCGAGTCGAGCTGGTACCATGTGGTGGAAAAGGAGCATTAGTTAGTTTCAGTTAGAGCCAGGCCACTTTTATTTCCCCTGCGTCTTGTTTTCATTCTACGATAAGCTAAGTTGTTCCTGGCTGTAGTATCGTATTTAAGAAACAGAAATAAAGGACTATTGATATTCTCATCTCAGTAAGAAAGCAAATTATTTCCCAAAGTGTCAAACTACTGCTTTAACAAATCCCGCTTCATTAATTTCAGTACTTGCGATGTTGCAAAGGTGTTGTACTTCATCCTCCGTAGAATTTCTTATCACTACCTGACTAAATGGGGAATAGTTGTAGCAAAAGCAAAACCCATGAAAATGGCTACGCTTTACTTGAAGCTATGGCTTGTTCTGTTCCCTTAGTGGCTGGGGGGTGGGGGTGCGGGGCCTTCACTCGCAACTAAACATGAAAATTCAGATGCTGAAAACTAATTTTTAGTTCAGTTGGGACAAAACAAAACTAAGCCCTCTGAGTCAGAGGCTTTGCTCTCTTTACTTTCACCTGCTGCCCTCCAGGTCTAATCTTCCCCTCACCTCCTTTCTGTCTTTATAACTCTGCTGCAAATTCTACTTCCTAAACTCCTTTTACAGTCAGTCTGCTTTTGCTCCTTACCTCTTCTCACCTCTCCTTTCCTTATCTTAATTTTGTCTAAATCTATCCCCCTGCCTGCTCTCTCCCTCGCCTCCAGATTTTTCTCCTGTTCTTCCCTCCCAGCCCATTCCTCACACCTCGTCCTTGTTTGTCTGACCACCCCTCCCCTCTCCCAACCTCCCCTCTATACCTCCCCCCTCTGTCTCACCGCGTCCCTCTCTCCCTCTCTCCCTCTCTTCTCTGCTGCCCTGGTGCTCCGGAGCCCTCCTCTTCTCTCCGTTCTTCAGACAGAAAGCCAATTGGAGCTGTCTAAACAAATGAGAGGTGTCTGAGATCATTTAAACAGCCATAAATAACATCAAGAGAGGAGGTAGACGATGAGTGGACCCCACTGCTAAATGCAAAGACACACACAATTTTACACACGGCAGCCGGCGCACGTGTGCAGACACACACGCGCGTGCACACACACACACACTTAAGTGGACCCCATTGCTAATTTGTCTGATAGCGTGTTAGGGGAAGATAAGAGCGGAGGCAGGAATCTGGCCTGCCTGAGATGCATTAGCTCCCCTTGTACTGTTTTCATCACTCAGGCTATGGGAGCACAGCACATTGTTTGCTAATTTGCCTTTTGCAGCTATTGTTTGGTATGTTGGTGGAGCTATCACTGGAGGTAATGGGCTTTGTGTGTGTGTGTGTGCGCACACCTGAAAGAGTGAGTTAGAGTCTTGATAGAGAGATCATTCCACCTAATGAGGCTTTGAAAGAATGAACGGCTGCCCTTTGTGTTGAGTTAATGCCATGTTGCTTGGATCTTGCTCTTGATCTCTGCTCAGTGGTCTAAAAACCTACAAATATATAACCCGCACCATCAAAGGCTAAGGGAGGAAGGGAAGGTGCTCCTGCTGGATCTTAATTCATTAAACTTGTCCATGTCTTGAAGTCGAAGACGAATGGTGATTTTGTTCTGTCAGTCCCTGGCAAGCTTCTGCTCTCCTGGTTTCTGACAGCGTTCTGCCAAGTAGGACATTAAATAATAAGCTTCCTCCTTCTTCTCTCTGTCTGTCTGTCTCTCATTTACTTTATTTGTGTGTGTGTGTGTGTGCGTATGTGTGTGTGTTTTTTTTTCTGTCTGACTTACTGTCTTTCTCTGTTATAAATATTTAGCCAGGAATGAAACACTGGCAGCTTTGTGTGGAGTAAAACATCCGCCCGCATACACACACACACACACACACACACACACTGTTTCTCCGCCAGTACCCTCTTAAATACTACAGAGTTGGCACTTGTTATAAGCCTCTGCACATCAGGCCAAATCCATTTTGGGAGTGCCAATTTCATTCTTGGTATGTTAAGCATCTACACCGCAAGGTCAAAACATTCCAATGAAAGCCCATCTCGCTCTGATGCAGAATTGGATGAAAATGAATGTTATTTCTTCTGTTGAAATAGCCATCATGTTTCACTGGTTCCCACACAGTGGGCTAGCATAGACTAATATACTGAGCAAATATTCACCCAACATGACACTAGTGGTGCATAAAGTGAGAATTTTCATATAATTTGGGTGCTCGGTGTCATGTTATCCTAGAAATTGTATTTGTTCAGAAATGTGTGAGGGTTGTGTTTACATTTTCAGACGTATGTGCTTATGCTGCGATATGTAATATTCTATTTGGTAGCGTATTCGTTTGCACATAGATGTCACACATTGACAGTGCCAGAAGGTGCAGTGGGTGTGGGGTTGTGGGTGTTTTGTTTTATATACACAAGCCCTGAGCTCTCTGATTATGCTTATGATGTTGTGTGTGACAGGTCGCCTCTGGAGGTGCTAGAGAGCATAAAGGAGCCCTGAGGACATGTATAGCTTGGGTAGTGTTAGAGGAGATCTCACTGGTTTGAAATGAACTGCAAAGAAACGTCCAAAAAGGAAGATTCATCCCAAAACATATTGTATTGTATGTTTAAAGGTACTGGCAATGTGCACGTGGAGTTTACATGTTTTCATGTAACTGCGTAGGTTTCCTGTCAGGTGTTTTAGTTCGGTCCAACAGTCAAAACATCTGCAGGTTTGCTGAACTGATAACTCGAAATTTTATGTAGGTGTCAATATGAATGCTTGTCTTTTTATGTATATTTGTCCTGTGACAAGTTACGTTATAGGCTCCAGTAGAGAGAGGAGATCACGCTGCGTGCTGCATGATCTACAACTGAAAAATGAGAAGAACCTGCAGAAGAAATTTAAAGCATGATTTGTGCATCATTTTGGGTATTCATGAACTTGAACAAAAATTCACTTCACAAGCTTCCCGTGAATACAAATGTCTAAAAATATTTGGAGTGCTCTTTTATTTACGGGTTGTTAAATGCGTGTGCACAGATACACTCAGATCAGGTAACATTTGCACACAATGTTTTGAGACTCTACATGGTCTCAGCTCCACACAGATCCATGAATGCATGCTGCGTTTAAGTGCTTATGGAAAACTGGAACATCTGGGGTTTGTAATTTCAGACGTTGGAAATGTGTTATTTTAAATTAAGCTCTGTAGAATAATGTTTAAGTACAGTGGTAGCCCAAAAACATAGGCGAAGGTATTAGATCCTGCCAAAACTTGGCCACAGTTTGGCACGGTCCAAGGCAAATGCAGCATCTATGGACTGTTTTATTTGCTAAGGACTGAAGACTGTACAGTGTAGTTGAGACTGCGAGTTTTCATGACATGGTAAATACTTTAGAGCCTTTTGATTAGTAAGCTCTGCGGCAGATGAGATATTAGAATGCATCGTCCCTGAAATGGTATCGCAGGCCCTGTATCTAGATGCGCATCGAAGTGTCTTACAAGGGAGAGGTGTACACCCCTACTAGAAATGCATATATATTCTCCAAGCAGATTCAACAGACAAAAGACAAGGCAACGTGAATTTCAGATGAACTGGTAAGCACCTTGGGATTACGTCATCACAAATGTAACTTTGGCACCACAGACTAGTGCCTAAAGATTAGGGCTTTGATTGTAAATTAAACGATTACAAAGATATAATCTAGCAGTGACAGATATTAATGGGAATGGATGGTTGGGAGGCAGGGCAGAAAGGAAAGAACAGCAGTGACAAAAGACTTGGGTAGACAGACAAAAAAAAGACGATTAAAACAACCCTGGCTTCAGGTCTTTTGCTACCTCTCCTATTTGGCTCGCTTTGCTCCTGTTCTCCCTCAGTCGTCCAACTTTGCTCTCCGTGTATTGTTTGAACAGGGGAGCGACGTGGAGAAAGGGAAGATGAGGGGCAATGTGATAGTTGCAATCATCTCTTCAGCTTCTAAGAAGCTTTCAGCCCTGAGGTTCTTAATTCTCCATTCATTTTCCTCCTAATGGTGCCTTCCTCTCCTCTCTCTCTAACCCTTTTCCTCTTCATCTCCGTCTCCCTCAGTCCCTTTTTTCTCCATCTGTTTCTCATCTCTCATTCTCGCTTTCCCACTTCCTTTCAGCCATGCTTAGCCATTCTGCTTTCAGTTTCCCCCTTCTTCCTCCTCCTCCTCCTCCTCCTCCTCCTCCTCGCTTCTCCTTTCATTTCCGCATAGCCCTTGTCTGTTGCTTCCCCTCTTTCTCTTCGATCTCACCCCTTTCTTCTCTCTAGGCCGTCCTCTTAATTCTCTCTCCCCGCTCATCATGGGGACAGTAAATCCCTTGGTGGTTGGAGCACAGAGCCACGGAGCTCTTTGATCGTTCACAGGGAACCGACATTCTGACTGCCATTCTGGACGGAGCTCTGTCTGGGGTCTGCTCGGCGGACGCTGAGGGAGAAGCGCTCGGTTGTCAGAAAATGCCAGCAACACATATGTCCACAGGCATTTTAATTACACACAGGATGGTGTTGTCCTGTCTGTAATTAAATTTCTTGAAGTCCAAAAGAATGAGCTGCTAATACAACCAAACCAAATATCTTAAAAAGCCCTTATTAGTTTCTTCCCCCCACCAAAATCTTCTTCTCTGTCTCTTCTCTTCTGCCATTCACTTAGAATAGTTTATGGAGCCCTTTATCAAAAATATGCTGTTTAATCTGGCGAAATGAGAAATTATCATCAAACAAGAAATATGGACTTATGAATACTGATTTATCGTGTGCCATTCCCTTGCAATGACTTGAAATGTAATGAAATGATTCAGTCGTTTATAATGCATGAGTGCACGGCTTGTAATCAAACAAAATTGTGTTGTTCACTTGCCGGGGAAAATGAAATAATGATGATGTTCTTCAAAATGAATGCTTTGTGGGATTTAAATTCAGTAAGACTGAGTTAGCTGAAGTAATCTTATTGTGTATAATACTCGATTTAGCTTTCATATGGAGTATATATTCAGATATATACAATACAGAAGATTCTGCTGGAGCATATTGGAGAAAAGAAATACGGAAGGTGAAGTACATATGATGCTTTGGCATTTTGTTAGCTTGCTTATTTTTCCCTTCTTTTACAGCGTCTCAGCAGACCGCATTTCTGTTTGTAAGACATTAAAAAAAGGGCTTTTGGAAAATGTAGTAAACAAACACGGGCTCCTCAAATGCCATTTCATTTTTCTCTCCGATGCGAACACCAAGTCTTAAATATTAATACTATATTTTTCATGTTCTGCGTGCACTAATGGAATAAGAGGAATGTACAAAGGACGGAACAATCCCTCATCTTTGAGTAGTCTAAACTATCTTTTAATAACCGCTGTCAAAGGATTCGTCTGAGGAGACAAAATACAAGTTAAACAAAGCACATTCCATCTGATATCATTATCCCCTTTATTCACGAGTCTGTGATATTTATTTGGGGATATGAAAATCCATTTGTATTTAACACTTTGTCTCACTTGTCAGATGCGGGGAAACAATATGAACGTTTAATAAAGGCAAGAATCCCCTTAAATCCCCCTGCTTTCATTTGACATTTGGTTCAATACGCTCATTATGACAGCATTTAATGTGACAAAGACGCCCTCCTCCTCCCTCTCCAAAAAACACACACACACACACACACACACACACACACACACATATATATATACACAATGCCAGGGCTGTTCTCTGTCTAGAAACAGGAGCACTGTAAGAAAATGCATCTAAAGGACACACAAACACAGGCACGCACGCACCACGTGTTGTTCCTTTAAGCCTGTGGAATTGATGTGCCCTTAAGCCTGCTTTTTTTCTATGCATTATGCCCCAAGGAGAGAGCTTCTGAATGGCGGTGGCTGCCACTCACTAGAGTCTAAGCTTAGGATCAGACTGCAGAGGTAAACACAGACACACACACACACCTACAGGAAGAATGAGAGCACATTTGAGGGCACAAATGCACAATTTCAGAGAGGAAACATACATTTTCTAGAGGAATGCACTGTTTCACACCCACATAAACTCATTCCCCTCTTTCTCTCTCCCTCTCTGACTTACTGTGCCTCTCTCTCTCTCTCACACACACACTCACACACACACACACACACACAGGAACATAAACACTCACCTCTAAGCTAAAGGATGAAACCTGCACAGTGTGTCTCTGCCTCATGCTGGCTTAGCCACAGAGCTGAAGAACAGTGAGGGGATAAAAAGTGAAGATGAAGACATATGACAGAAAAGCTCTGTAAACACAAAACACACAAAGAGGCATACATATAAGCACATGCCCACACACACACACACACACAGCAGCTTGTGCTCAGCTACAGTTAGGTGTGGCAGTTTGTGGCAGACTGGCTGTCCTGTGTCATGTTTATGTCTCCCTCCTGTCCCGCGATCAGCACTACAGGGACTGTTTGATGTCAGTTTACTGTGATGCAGGAGAGCTGGTTGAAGGGCTGACTAGGTCTCGCCGTGGGAGGTTTTGGCTTGTTTCTTAAGATGCTGCTAAACCTCCCAGACCCTACACTACTTACGCTGCACCACTTGCTGTGCTGAAAGAGGCAGCAAAGTGCTGACTTTTTGGGTGTTCATCACTAAATGTGAAGGGTTACAGTACGTACCGCTGATGGTTAATGCGTTCTGGACTTGTGTGTGTGTATAGTTTTATTACATATTGTGCATAAAGAACCTGCAGAGTAATGAAAGCGTATGCAAATGTTTGTTGACCGCAATTTTGAGGAGTCCTGAAGCAAGCTTTAGAATTATGCATGGAATGGGAAAAAAAAAGGTAAAAGCTGCACTAATTGAACATGACTTTATAAAAATCAAATATAAAAGCCACAAACCCTCAGAGACTGTGGGTCTGCAGCTACATTCAATTCTATTTAGTATCTTTCTACCATGTTATTTAGCTTCATTCTCACTATTTCCTTTCCTTTCCAATGGCAGCAGGCTGCTGTTTAAAAAAATCTATATTATTATTGTTATAGATTAACTCACTGTATGCTACCTGCCCTACGGCAGGCCATGTTAGTGTCCAGCTGGTAAATATAGTTGAACATTTAACCTGTAAATGCCCAGATAACTCCCACAGGAGCTGGAAAACAAAACAGATCTTAATTGAGAGTAAAAACATGTCTTTATTGCTTTGTTTAGACCTTCTTTGCTGACTTAAACTAACCATGAAATCTATTGCATAGCAACAACATCGAGCAAAATGACTTTGAAAAGAAAGGGGAAAAGCAAACATTAAACCCATGCATAATCTTTTGAGCATGAACTTTTAGGAAACATACCTCATAGGGGCCCAGTGGCTCTGTCAGGTTCAGTTAGGCCTTCATTGTAGAGTGCAAAATGATATATATATATGTATATATTTCATGGTTAGTTAAAGCCAGCAAAAGAAGGTCTAAACAAAGCAACATAGACATGTTTTTATGAGTTTCATGAGTTATCTGGGGATTTACAGGTTAAATGTTCAACAAAGTTTACCACCCCTTTATATATACATCTACATGGACACATTGTTCCATTGGATTTAGTTGCATTGAGATCCGGCTGTCCTTCCTTAGACCACTTTTGGTAGGTACTAACCCCTACAGCTCAGGAACACCCAACAAGACCTGCACCTTTTGGAGATGCTTTGACCCAGTCGTCACCATCACAGTCTGGTCCTTGTAAAAGTCTCTCATATCCTTACGCTGCCCATTTTACTGCTTTCAACGCATAATATGTTCAGTTGCTGCTTAATATACCCCACCCACTGACAGGTGCCATTGTAACGAGATCATGAACATCATTACTGCTTCACCTGTCACATGCAGTTAATAGACAGTTAATAACAGTTAATTTACATTATTTTGCCAGTACACGTTGGTGTGCATAGCCTTAAAGCAACACTTTATAATGGTACAAAATGGGTAAAGAGATTTATTGTTTAAATTTGAAATGAAATGTATCCTACAGGAAAATATGTAATGACTTGACCAGTTCAAAATGATGTCATTTTAAATTTAAAACTATAAAAATAAACTCTTAAAAACAGGTTTCATTGTCTGAACATTGTGTCATAGGGGCAACGTCTATGGGAATGTTTGCATAAAAGAGATTATGCAACCAATTTTACATTAAAAACAAATGAAAGTAAACTTCAGAAACATGTTAAAACAAGACAGGGAGTTACTTTCCATTGTCATTTGTGGTAGATTTCAGTTTTCTTGTGTGAGTGCATCTTTTCCGACATGTTGCTATGTTGTCATTGTATCATTTGTTGCCTTGTTGCCATCTTTGGCTCAGTACTTATTGAAGTTGACAGAGTTGTTTTCAGCAGTGAAGTACAGGTGAGGGTACACTTTTTTTTTTGCACTCCCTTGTCTCTGTACCTGTAGTTTCAGGGAACCTGCGCCGCCTCCTGCTCTCTACCCACACAGCCTAATGTTTGTGTTCCTCTGATGTATGTGCGACAAGTGCCACCTTTAGCACTAATAGGAACAGCCGTGCGTCACAGGAAGACCACACACTTTGAAAAAATAAAATGCGTACCATTAAATATTTTCAACACAATGTAGCCTGAAATCATGTATAAACAACTGCTGCTTAAACATGACCTGCAGAGTCAAACTCCAGAGCCCTCTTTACACCCAACGCACACACAAGATAGACATGAGGAGGAGAGGGAGCTGCCATGTGAATAGAGAAGAAGCGCTATTACGGGAGCCAGGATGTACAAACGGGGAATGAGAGGACAGAAAATACATTTTCTTTAAGGTGTAGCGATGCTGGACAGTTTTCTGAAGTGTACACTGGTGTGAGGGTTGTGTTATGACCTTAAACCTGAACTTGGGTCCAGAGCGACCAATAACATAGGAGATGGCACAACAAACTGCAGCGCTGAAAACAAGATTTAACGTTCCACAATATTACTCAATATTATAACTACAGAAAAATAAGAGAGATGGGAGAAGAAATAAAACATGGAGAAGCCTGTGAACCCACCATGCGACCGGCCATCGGATTCCGGCTCTTCTAAATCCAATCCCCTAAACTAAAAGCAACCACCTCTACACCAACCAAGTAACATAACAGAACCAATCATTCAGCACCGAGCAGAGGGGAAACAGGCATTTGGTGCTGGAGTGTTCCACTTTTTAGTTGTTCTACACCAGGGTTAGGCAACTTGTGGCTCCTAAGCAACATGTGTATCTGTCCACTGACTCTCTGTGACACTGGCAAAAAACATAGAAAATTGTACATTTTTTTAACATTGTGCAATAACTGCTGTAGGCTTAAAGTCACTCTTACTTTATCCAGTTGTAAAAAAGTGGAGCCAAGGCACCAAAAAGTGGTTTAAAAATGTTGCACTACATTACAGCCAAACTAGTCATGTTATATTTATTTTCAAAGTAGACTTTTTGGGGGGCTATTCAATTAATTTGCACAAACATGGGCCTACATAGCTATTTACTTTTAGCTTTGGGTTTTTTTCAGTCTTTTTTTGTTTTTGTTTGAAATAGCAGCCCCCAGATAAATTAAAAGTCTCGACTGCTTTCATTATTGTAGTTCTTTAATTTCATGTGTTGCATTATTCTAGAAATATTCTGGAAATCCAAGGTTCAAGTACTGTACAATGAGAAATAGCCCACTGCAGAGCAGCCATCTTGTGGTGAAACATATGAATGAATGCTCATTTAGACCTAATACTAATGTTGATTTTTGGCTAATTAAGAATAAATAGGCTGTGGTGCCTACATTTAAAGGGCTCAGATATTTTTTGCAGCTCCAAATGTAAAATGATTTACTTTCTGGCCATAAATGGCTCCTTTTGTAGTAAAGACTGTCGACGCCGAACACTAGAACATGTTTTCTTTGACCACGCCTTGTCCAGCGGGGCATTGTCATAATTAAACAATAAAGGGTTGCCATGAGACCAAAATATCATTATGAGCTTTACCAAAACCACAAAAAAGCTGAAGTAAACATGAGCATGTTCCCATCTTTAAATAATGATTATGCATGATAATTTGGTTCTGTGCTCACAGGTGGATCTAACCAGGTACGGTGCCAGCTGACTAGCTGCTCAAGACTTGGAAGCACAAATGTAGTCTTTACCGTCGGACAGCTGCCATACAGCTGCGTGTGGATCCACAAATACATACAAATTTTCTGTCAGTAGAGGCGCAAAGATTTGTGGTCAAGTATGAAGAGAGGGAGGCCTGCGTATAATAGAACTTTTTTTGGGGGGGAATCAAGAAGTCTCTCTCCTCCCTGTATCACACACACAAACACACTCGCAGAGCAGTGGGGCTCTTCACTGACCATTACTCTTGGCAATGAGTGCTGAACAGAAAGTGCTTAGTAGAAAACAACAGGATACTTCCACTCCAACTCAAACAGCATCCATCAGCCTTACAGTGTGTATGTGCATTTGTGTGCGCCGACACTTGGGAGTTATGTGTGCAACTTTGTGTGCGTGTGTGTATATGTTAAGGGAGGGGGAAAAAAAGAAAAAAGAAAGGAACAGAGAGGGGGATATTTCACTCCTGCCACTTCAGTAATGTGAGCCTGGGTTCACCAAGCATTCCTCTGACCTTCATGCTCAGTTTCAGCACACTTACATCACCCATGTCAAACACGGGCCTTCATCACTTCTGAGAGTGTGTATGTGTGCGTTTGAGAAAGAGAGCCAGAGTAAAGGAGACACAGAGATGATGAGGATTGAAAGCGAGAGACACAGAAGCCTGTATATCTATCTAACCTTGTGTTAAGACATCAGCCATTTTTATTGATCTCTGAGGCCCTTCCAGCTGAGAGGTGTTTACCTTTACCCTTTCATGTCTATTTCCTCCCTTTATTAGTCTCTCTTCAAGTGTATATTTCTACTGATGAAACGGTATATGTGCAAGGCTGTATACAGCGTTTAAGTGTTTTATGGCATATTTAACTTTTAGACTTCCCACTGGAGACGTTGCAAAGTCAGACCACTTGACTACTCCTCACTTTTTAAATAAGCCTTTTGAGGGTTAGGTAAGAGGTTAAGGTTAGAAATATATCTCATAAGAGATAGTGATGCGAGTTATCTATTTGATTCAGATACTGAGCCACGGCTATTTAGAACTGTGACAAGAGCAGAGAGCGGGAGGTGTGGGTGATTCAGATGCCTCACGGCCGCTCCCTGAGGTGCTGTTATGAGCATGACCAAGTAAGAAGAGACCCCGGGATGGGCCCAGGACATGCTGAAGGGATTAAATCTCCCAGCGGGACTCGGAGTATTTGAGGATACCAGTGAAAGAGGAAAGAAAGTTGTATTAAGATACTGGGTAAAACCACACTCAAGCTGCTCTTTTTGTCTTGTTTGGAAGTTCAAATGGAAGAGAGCTGTTGTGACTACATGGACAAACCCCTTAGACTATTATGTAGCTGAAACTACCTTCACGTATTCATTTTAATAAATAAATGTAGCACTTCATACAAGCACTGTTTTATGTACCAATTATGCTAACAGCTAACAGCTAAATACCTACACAGTAGCAGCAGCTGCACCAGAGACGGTCGTAGAGGATCTTCAGACGCACATTGCTCACCGTTGTCACCTCCTTGGTCTGTCATGTCGGTTGTCATTTAGATGAAATTACCTTCACATATTCATTTCAATGTAACACTTTGTACAAGCACTGATTTTGTACACGCAGTAGCTAACGTTCTGAGTCAGACACCTTTAAGCTAACATTCTATTTTTATATAACCACTGATAAAAAAAAAATATTGTGTAATGTTTCCAGTTGATTACAAGCAAAGCACAGCTTGTTGCCTTTCTATTGATATATAGTTTGATCCATTTACTTTATTTGTCAGAGCTGGGGAAAACAGCGCTATTGCTAATGTTTTAGCCGTGTCATTGGCAGCTGCTGTTGGCAAGGACTTAAACATAAAGTATAGGTTGTAACGTGCTTTGTGTATTATTCAAACTGTTTGGTTAATGTAGAAAAAAAGAATTAAGCGTCAAGGCTTGTATGATTTCAAGTTTTGCTTAGTTTATTTCCCCGGCGTCCAGATCAGGTAACCTACGCATAAATGTCAGGAAACGTGATTCCTGACAACACGTCAGTGTCCATGGATCACTGGTTCTTTGGTGAAGCTGTAGGGATCGCTGTTAAGTCCGACTGCATTTAATTGCAGACAATTGTATGTTTTATTCCTGGTTAAGTTGTTTCCCTTACTAAATGCAGTCGTGTTGCAGTATGTTTTGCCACTCAGTTCTGACTGAGGGCATCAGCGTTGCCAGATGGAAAATGTTTAAGCACCAGAGGCTTAAAATGATGCTACAGGAGAAGAGATATGTGTTTATGGACAATACTGATCATGCCAGGAAATGAATTAAACGGAGATCATCATTAATACTGAACATTAATACGGTCACAAAGTGATCAAATTATCGTACATTTGGTATTTTTTCCCAAAACTGAGCGTACAAGGGGCAAAATTATCATATAATTATAGTACTTCTGGCAACACGGTGGCGCTCGATGTTCCAGTGGGAAAATTATGACAATGCATATCCATCTATAAAAAAGTCAAATAAACTGAGGCTTTTCAACAAAGAAGTCTTTCTTCTAGGCCTTGAAAAAAATGGTTCAGGTGATGTTATAAATTACTGAACACCTGAGGAATTGAATAATTTTGTTATGAAAAACTTAAGGGTATTGTATTGATTTTTATTGAACAAAATGTACTAATTCATTATGTATTCCTTCTGTCTGGACACTTTTTGTTTTGGTTCAACAGAAGGCATGGATAGATTGGGAAAATTCTCTGAGATGAGACATCCAAAATTAGACACAGGGCACTTACTTACTTTCTGATTTAATTTGTAAGTGATGCAAAAGGATGGGGAGGAGAGTGAGCCATACTCTGAAAATATTGCCAGTTGGGGATAATGGTGCTAGAAAAAACAGGCAAGCCTCTACTTAAGTGCTCGCTGAAGCATCCAGATAAACCTGAGCTATATACAGAATGATCAAATGCGACTATGATGCTATGTAGTTTTACGAAAAATAACTAATGACCTAAAATTTAATTGAAACTGTGGGCGGTACATACTGCAGATTAAGCTGCCTTTATGTGAAACATAACTCGAAAGATTGAGTTCTACGCTTATTTGGATTCTATAAAGGATTTCATGAAAGGTTGCTGGAGCTGTATTACATGAAATGCTTTGCTTTATTGGATGTTGGCAGACTTTAGCCATAAAATCATATTTTAAAGTTGAGACATTTTTGCGATTCTGATGATGGTTTCAAGTTACAAGACAAGGGTCTGTGGAAGTTTGAATGTGGCGGCTATAATCATGAATTATTGGAGCACGGTCTTAAAACGGTAACTAAAGTGCAATGGTAGAATTTATGGAGGCTCAGATGAAAAAAGATTTACCCTCACATGGTGACACATTAGTTTATGCTTAGTGCTCTAGATCTAAAGATATTAACGTGGAGGTAGAAACACACCAGCCTATATTACAACTGACCTTCAGGCTGGCAAATACTTATCTCACAAGATCTTCACTTTAGTTATATATACGGCTTAGACTATACTCTTCTACAGAACAGAAGCAGATACAAATAACTTTAAGAGACGGAATTCCGCGCAACACGACGTGCGTTTAAATTGGTTAAAACGCACGTCGTGTTGGATGTTGTTTTTATTTCAGCTACTGGGAGCCTGAAAAACTTTCATTTTGTTTTCACCAATTACATTTTTTCGCTGATGAAAATGAGACAATAATTAAATAAAAAATCATTTCTTGTGATAAAAATATATTGACAGTTTCATCAATGAATGAAAACGAAATAAAAATGTGAAGGAAGGACAATTCGGGGAGAGGTTCAACGAGAGCCCACCTCGTGTCCTCGTGAACTGAATCTACCCTGGCTGGACAGTAACTAATACACTTTACTGCATGGTTCATGAACTCTACCTGACATTGGATATCAAGGAAAACAAAACCTTATAAAGCGACATTTGTAGATGTGTCATGTCGAAAATCATGCAGGTAAACGCGCTTAACGGAGCTTCAAGTTTCATATTTTATACATAGTGACGGCTCTGACGTTATCTGAATCTACATGCATGTATAAATCATCCACCTGCCACCCATCCTCATTCAGTGTCAGAGCTCACCTTCTCTCATGAGTCAACCATCAGCGCATGTTGTCACATGGATTTTTTTATGATACAGTCATTTTGATTCACCTTATTGATCATTCCTGCGTAATCTGGTGTGAAATAAGGAAACAGCCTGAGTGAGGATTGCTATGACTTACATATATATATCCTTCAGACACATATCAGTGGTTATAGACAGTCTATATTGTCTCTCAACAGCTTTTCACCACCATAAGGTCAGAAAAAAAAAGAACAGCCGATGTGGTTAAAATGAACTTTTTCAAATTTATATGTGCAATAACTTTGTTAAATAAAAAAAATAACTGCTGGTACTTAACTTCAACTAAAATTATATGTATTTTCATTTAAAATAGTTTTTATATAAATTAGACGAAAGAAAAAGACACATTTTTTTTCCTGCAACTTTCAACATACACAGTTAAATTTCACGCTATTCACTCCGGCAGTCGAACACACGTCTTGGTTGCTTAGCAACTACCATTGTCTCTATAAAACAAATGGAGTCCATGGAAGGTGGCACAAGGTCAGAGCCAGCAACAGAAGAAACCACCACAGCATAGAGAAACATTGATTCCTCTACGGGAAAATATTCGCAGTTTACTACGCAAGTATATGAATATCGATACATTTAGAATAAAAGTTGTTAAAATGTATTTTCTGTTGTTGTTTTATGTTATTTTTTTTAAAGATACCCTAACACAATACATGAATGAATATCACAATTGGGCATTTATCATGAGAGATTGAGTTTGGAATGGAGTGGTCAAAATGAGCACGTACTGCAGTTCTAGTTACAGAGCATTAATGCTGCGTTCAAATGCTCCTCGTAAGCCTCTGGAAGGCTTCCTACACAGAATAACATACTGTCAGGAGGCAATCCTAATTATCCTAATTATTACTATTACAATTTTCACAATTTGTTTTAATTATTCGGTCATACTTGATATCTTAATGAAAGTTAGTCCACTGAAACTGGACTCAAAGTAAAACAGATTCAGCCTTCTGATGAATAAAATATGACGAAAACTAAATGGAATTTTGGCCAAAATTTGCTGTCAAAATTAACACTGGCATTCAGTGTACGGTAGATAGTGTGCTAATCAAGTGGTTATGTCTCACTCTCACTATGAAGTGATAATTAAGCTGGTAGAATGATGGTGATTGCACACGTGCATGCGTATGGGTGTGTATGTGCATATACATGAGATGGTGTGCATCTGTTTTGCTGACAAGGCTCTTTATTTTAGATCCAGATAAATTGCAGGCTGTTTCTGACGGAGTATTTGGGATCATTTCAGATGTCATTTACACGTTCCCCGTAGATTCTTTCATTGCATAATAGAAGAGACAGCCAGGTGCACTGTGCACTACCTTACACAGGCCTACCGTACACCTTGAGTAAAGTGAGGTGATAGTAAGGAGACTCAGCACAAACAACGGTATGTAGGCTTCGTTGATAAAGGGTGGAGCCTAAACTGAAGGTAAGAGAGGGGGGGGGGGCGGCAAATGCTCCCATCTGTCTCTCAGTTTGTCTGCAGGTCCCCCTCTTGTTAAGAGATTAAATGCCACACTCATTGTTTAATAGGATTGCTTGGCAAAGACCAGAAAGTGTGTGTGTGTGTGCGCACATGGTAGCATTGTGGGTGGGGCTTCGGTGGGAGTTTTAACAAGATTGCCGGCACAATATTAATTCTATTTTCTCCTGGCACCATGTTGCACTGTCTGCTGGACATCATGTCTTTCTGTCCCTCCCTATCCGTCTCCCTCCCAGCCTGTAGAAGGAGACGATTCAAAGCTAATACACTTGCCCGGTGACAGATGCTGTGTGTCAGAGAGAAGAGAGGAAAGAGTTGAGCTGAGGATGAGGAGGCAGAGTGCAACTGTGTGTATGACTGTGACTGCGCTCGCCATCTAACCATCACTACAGATGACGGCGAAGACAAATGAAATGTAATTAAGAAATATTACAAGTTACCCAGTGCAGCTCTTAATCTGCAAACAATGTGTCTTACTCATAAAAGGATCATTATCTGTAATGGACTCTCATTTTGCAGAAATGACTGGTCTGCTCATAGTGGGGTACACATGCAGAGGGTTATGCTTTAATGTGTTACCACACACAATGATATGCACGGCAGGTAGTGATTTTAGGATGTACAACGAGCTATACTAGCTGAATGCCAAAACACGTAAGGCAATCCACAGCGTAGCATCATCCATTATCCATCCCTCTCCTCGGTTTGGTTTCTCCTCTACATCCTCTTGTTGATGCTTTATATTTACTTTAGCATCACAGTGTGAGCGGCTCCAGTTAAAACGTTCGACTCTTAAAGGACGAATACCGTGATCTTATCTCTGTCAACAGCTATCATCTTTCGAATGCCCCAGGATTTAGTTATGATTACTGGAGCAGCAGTGAGGGAGAGCGGTGAACTTGAATCATCTTAAGCTGTGGCCGACTTGACCTGTGTGATAGTGTTTTGCGAAAACACCATCTTTCAGTCATACTGTGTATTATCTGTGGGAGAAAACATGTGTGGGTGGTTGCACCGCTGATGCGTTGTGATCTTAAAAAGGTGGTAAGCGACTTCTTTTTGTTGGCATCTTCAATTGGCACCTGGTATTTGAAATTTGTGAAATTAGAAGGATTTTTAATAAATATAATAACTAAATAAAACATGCATTTTCTGGTGTGAATACTGTATCTGCCCTCAACTTTGATGAGACAGATTTCCAATGAAAAAGACTTGTATTTTTCATAATTGCTGCTCTCTAGGGGCATTTGTTAAGGTATTCAGTTTAATTAAAGCCACAAAAACCACTAACTTTTTCACTTTGAATATGTTCACTCCTGTCTGCAACTGAGCTTCAGTTCTCTGAGAACACCATTTAACAGGACAGGATAGACAGAATATATGCTAAAAGTGGGAGCAGCTTTTCAAATGCAATAAAAACTCAAATCTGTGATTTGTTAAATAATCTGAAACTTTATTTAAATGGAAAAATGAGAAAGAAAATATTTGTAAAAGTTTTCACTGACCATCTTGATTGTATTTTGTAAGTATAAACAAATTTCAATTTTGCTGCCTGCAATACACTCAACAAAGTTCGGACAGAGACAAAATAAAACTGAAAAGTTCATAGAATATGCGAGTAACACTGTTCTGTCAGATTCCATAATTATCGGGTTCTTTGGTAACAAGTGAGAGGATCATGACTGGACATAAAAGGAAAATCAACCAAAGGATTAATCTTTACAAGGATGAGTCAGGTCAGCAAACAGCCTCGAGAGTTTTAAAACACAGCTTAAAACTTTTTAATATGTTTCTATGCTTGACTTATTAAGTGTTGTTCTCATTATGTATGCTTTGTGATCTGTTTTTGTTTGTTTTTCTCTTGTGATGCACTTTGGAACTCAGGTTTTGAAAGGTGCGATATAAATGAACTTTTACTTTACTTAAAACAGACTGCGGCTGCATCCAGAAATACAACCTGAAACTGTATCACACAAGGAGGGAGAACTTTATCAACTCTGTGCAGAAACACTGCTGAGTTTCTCTGGACCCGAGCTCATCTCAGATGGACTGAAAGACAGTGGAAACGCATGCTGTGGTCGGACGAGTCCACGTTTCAGCTGGTTTTCGTCGTGTTCTACATGCTAAAGACCATCCAGACTGTTATCAGTGACAGGTGTAAACGCAGCATCTGTGATGGTCTGGAGCTGCATC
>JAPQRN010000001.1:24108210-24119429 GCA_037367275.1 Coranthus polyacanthus
GAACACTGTGGGTTCTCCCAAGAAAGCCCCCAAGAAACCTAGGAGAAAACCCTGACCCACATCGAAGACACAAAGGGATTGCAGGCTTCGGTGTGGGGAGCACCTCGTACACGTTTCCCTTTAAAGACGACTTTTGATGACATGCAATGTCAAGTAAGGCAAATTAAGGCAAATGGGATCTGTTGGGTTCTCCGATGGGGACAAGCAGAACAACCAGATGTAGTACAAATTAACACCGTTCTTTCTAAGAAGATACTGTAAATAGAATTTATCCTCAAAGCTGTTACCAGTATTATTTTATAAATGTAAGTGTAAGTATACTATGTGCAACTAGCGTAAGTTAAACTACACAGACACGCGTGCAGGCACATCACGACTGAGACAAAATACACAACGAGCCAGACCCTGACCCGGCAGCCTCCCAAACCGCGAGCTGACTTTAGCTTCGTTCACTCACTCGGTTTCTCGGTGTAACAGTGTAAAGCAGAGACGTCCATTTTCTCACAGGGTGAAAAATGACTTCAGAACTGATAACGTCACAGAGCAAATAGACGACACTGATCGAACATAATGCATCCGCGAGATGAAGCAGAACAGTGCAGCGCGGGCAGAAGTGGAAGTTGATTACCATGGTAACGGGGATGCTCTGTGTTACTATGCCTGTTCAAAACCAGGAATACCTTAATAATAAAATGTTGTAATTTAACATTTTTTGTTAATATACAGTGCTGCAAACTAATCTAATGACTTCTTTGTCAATTAAAAAACATTAAAAAATGCCAAAAAACGGTCGTAAAAGCCCCCCCCCCCCAATAGACACACACACCTGATGGTCGACGGTCTCCCCCACCATCGTGTCATAAAATCCTTAGTTGTAAAGGCTCAAACAGACAATGTGTAGTTAAAAATGACACACACCACAAACTGAATTGGCCTAAAACATCATTGCATTATTATAATGACTATAATCATAACAACAGTGGATGTCTGTCAATGCTGCACCAGATGTCAGGATGCAAGATGTTACAATAAAGTAGGTGCGCACATAAACAACCTCTCAGACAAAGTCCATTTCCCCCCAGTTTTCCTCATTTGCCTCCATTGTTTTTGTTATGGGGAACACAAAAGAGCTTTGCTGTTAATAATTTATGAAACAGACGTGAAATAGCTTGCACATCAACAGCGGGAATGGTTCTCCGTGAACTCGTGACGTCCACCCATTGTTGTTTCTGGTTCTTATACGTGTCCCACAGCACCTGTTTGTACAGTAACGCACGGATCCAGCGCCTTGAGGCATTCCGAATGTTCTAGGAACATCTGCACACAGGAGACCAATTACAACAGCATCAGGATGTGTGACCCTTAAAGAATTGCTGTAACAAAGCAGGGGGTGCTAAGAGATTCAACACATTCCACAGCTACAAAAAAAACTGTTTTTTTGTCTCCTGCAATGGGTAAGCAAAAGTTCACAACTGTACACAGCTGTAAAATGTCTTCTTCTTTTTTTTTTTTTTGAACAATCTTTAGCCTTCTTTTCTCTGTTTAGCTGTTACTCCCTGTCTCATCTTCCCCTCCTTCCCTGCCCTCCCTGGAGGCTTTGGTAGGAGTAGTTAAATAATGCACCCTACCATCCACAGTTTCAGGGTCAGTTATTTTTATGTTCCATTAACAGTCCCTCAACTAGGGGGAAGTGTAATCAGGGAGTAGAATCTTACTTAAGAACCGAGAGGCACCAATCTCTGAGTGCCACAGATGAAAATGGAGGGAGGCCTTATAGCGGCAGCAGTGGGACAGGACAGCACTTTGAAGTGAGGGGGTTTGAAAAAAGGTGCCTGCGATTGATTTCACGCAAACAGGTCTGGGAACTTCAAAAGGCTAAAGAAGGTTTTCCTGAGCTTTGAATTTACCACTCACCCTCGAAAACCAGAGAGATAAGGCTGGGTTCAGGGAAGGACATTATGCTGGAGAGCAGAATGTCTGTCTGGAGATGGTTGGGCAGCATTTACGGAAATCTGGGTGGAAACAGTAATGGATACTTGCATGCTGGGGAACATGAGAGTCTAATTTAAGATACTGCGTCCAGTCAGAGGTGGCAAAAGCACGCGCATTCTTTACAGAAATAGAAGCACAGATACTGGTTTACAAGAATACTCTGGTAAAAGTAGAAGTACTGATTCCATGTCTAAGTATAAAAGTGCAACCTCTGGAACGTACTCAAAGAGTTAAAGTAAAAAGTATCTCTACATTTCTTCCAGCTGTTTCTGTGCAAAACGAACTGAACCTCACATCATCTCCCGGTCCTGGACATCTCATTAAATAGATGCCTTTCCTCCATGGTCTCCCTCTCTTGTCTGTTTTGTCTTGTTGAGCCCGTTCCAGTACCCGAGTTGTCACATTCTGCCGCTTGGACATCAGCCCTTTGGCGTCTGTTTTCAACACGCAGGACAGCGCTGTAGGAATCGGTAGTAAATAAAAAAATGTAAAAAATGATTTACAATCCTCCCCCGGAATGCGTTAAAAACAAAGTGACAAGCCTGTTTTGAAAACGTAAGGAGTAGAAAGTGCAGATATTTGTATTCGAATGTAGGAAGTAAAAGGAAAAACTTGTCAGAAAAATAAACAAATAAAAACTCAAGAATCCTCAAGACTCTGCTTAAGTACAGTAGGAAGTATCTGCGCTCTGTCACTTCCCATCTCTGCATACAGTGTATACGGATAAACAAAGCAATGTCGCCTGTAAAACTAAGTAAAGTATTTGTAAACCAAACAGAGAAATCTGCAGAATTAGATACACGCAGGCTGGTCTCGACACACATGCCCCCTCGCAGGGTTTGATTTCTGGCACCTATATTGGCTGTGCTGCAGCCCATTTCTTTAAGCCACAGATTTTCCCTGTTAGGTCCTGACTTTTCAGCAGCTCCCAAACAGCTTTCACTCCCAGTGACAAGCCTGTCAATTAATCCAGCTAAAATGCAGCAAAAGAAAAAAAAAAAAAAAAGAAGTGGCCCATATCACCCAGGCCCCTGAAAGCTTGGATTATAACATAAACCGGAGGATTTTACCCTTCCTTGTGACGGATTCTGTGCCAGCTTCGCAGCCTGCCTTTTGACAGCTAATTATTTCATTAAACATCTTTCGATGGCTCTTTTCGTTTATCTTTCAATGACTTTAGCTGCTTTAAATCCCACTGACACAGACACTCCTCTGTTTTCAGGAAGTCCAAATGTGGAGCATTGTTAGAATATATCAGTCCTGCTTGATTGGACTTTAGTTAAAGTTTAATAATTCATTCGCTATTGACTTTTTGTCTGTTTGTGTTTGCATGTACATGTGCGTGTCTCTGATGGTCTAAGGCCTCGGGCGGTCCCGCACACGCCGTGTCATTGACTATAAATGTCTTCTAATCTTTGCCCCTGTATGGACAAACTCATCTTTTCATCACCACCAGCGAATCGTTGCTGTCTGTCAAGAACGTTCAACTAGCGGAGGCCTCGCCATGCCGCACATATAAAATCGAAAAAAGCCCCGTCACACTCAGATGTATTTCACACAACAATAAAAGTCCGTCTCACTCAAACGACGGATGAATTGTGTTGGTGTTTTTGAAGATTCCTGAAATGCTCTATTCAAACAACAGAGAGTAAAAACTTGGATTGGAATGAATCCAAATGAAGCAGCTTTTCATTTGTGATTTTTTTTTTGTTTGATGGATGTGTAAATATCGTTTTATGAGAGAGACCGAATTACACCTTGTGGTAATCACTGCAAACATTTCCACTAATAAAAGCACTGTTTTCCTCATACTAAAAATAACAATAAATGGTGTTCCAGAGCTATAAAATGAGTTTTGATACGTCTGCCTACCACTAAGGTACATGAAAATCTGTTTTCTGCAGACATCTGTTGATTAAATTTGACTTCAGGGTGCCAGGGTGGAGCCGTTTGTAACAACAAAGCACAAGTCTGAGGTCAGAAAGACATTCTTATTATTTTCCTCAGACTGGTATTAAGTAACCACTAAAGTTCAAGTAGTAAATATCTCCCATGTTCAGGTGTAGAGGTCCTCATGATGTGCATCCATCATAGTCTTCGGACATACATCTGTGTTGCACAAAATATTTAATCCCGAGTGCGGACACGTCTGCCAACCTGGTGTTCATCAAAATGGCCTTCAGTGTGCTGACATTTCAGAGACTTTATGTCCTGATCAAGTCCTGAATTATCTGTGATTTTATTATCTATTTGAACCAGTGTTTTGAAAGTCTTCATGGTATTTCAAGACATACATTAGAGAAAATTGAAAATGTGAAACTGTGCAGAGCCCTGAAATTAGTCGGTGTTACATCTGCAAGAGCACTGAACCATTTTGACATTTTGTCTAAAGTAGACTTACAAAACAGCACCTCTGTAGCAAAATGTTTGATCAACCTGAAGTCATTTTCCAGTTAAATACAATTTTCTGGCTGACTTCTCCAATCGCTCTGCAATTTTACTGTATTTCCATGGAGCTATTTGACAGGAATAATATCAATAAATATGAAACTAGCGCAGATAAAGGTCTTTACGTATGAAGCGCTGCGGTGACAGCTGTTAGGGAGTCAGTAAAGCTTGTTGGGAGCGGTGATTCACAGTGAACTAAGCAATCTAACACAACTTATTATCAACAAATTTGAAATCAGAATGACTGATGGCTTCCGCAGGGACAGAGTTTACAGAGTTAGGAACCTGACATTTCAGCTCTAAACAAGGTATCAGTCACTCGCCGATTCCCTTCTCTCTTTCACACTCACACACACACACACACACACACACACACACTCTCTCTATGCTTTCAATCTACTTGCCTTTCTCCCACTAGCCTTTTTGACTGGCCATCACTGTCTCTGCCTCTCTGTGTTGCATGTTTCTTTACAGAAGTGAGTGTCTCTTTTGCTTCATGTCTGGTTTCCCACTGGACCCTCTCTGCGCTCCAATTAGGTTTGTCACTCAACTACTGTGGATGGGATTAAGGGAAAGACAGAGTGGGTGCCAGGGAGGCAGGGAGGGGTGAGAGTGTGGGAGAGACAGAGAGACACAGAGAGAGAGAGAGAGAGAGAGAGAGAGGAGGGGTGGGTGGGAGCAGCTTTTAAAAATATAGGGAGAAAACAAGAACGTGAGTCAGGGCAATAGAGAGGAAGAATGAGAGCAAAGGGGAAAAGAGAGTAAGAAAATAATAGTGAGTGCAACCAAAGGCTACGAGTGAACAGCTGGATTTGGCCTGGAGGACTTCTGAATAATGTGGTGCCATTAAAGCAGGATTCATAAACTCACTGTCCTCCATTCTCCTCCCCTCACTTTGCTGCCTATTTTACCGTTTTTATCCCTTTACTTTTAATATTCCCATAACATGCACGCCGGATGGACTCTGCATATTCCGTGCAGCGGATTTACAACTAGTCAAACCACATATGGTCAATAAGCTGCGATGTTGCCTTACACCTCAGCTATTGTAGCGTATACTAAAAATGACAAAGCGGTAAATGTTTCCTATGAAGATGTACGGTCCTGTTGGCTTCAGGCAGCCCTACGTACAGTTATACTGTATAAATATTTTATAGTTCAGACTTTGCATGTATATTATGTTGATGGTGTTGTTGTTACTGAGGCAAGGGAGCAATGAAGAAAAAAAAAAACAGCAGGGGGAAGGAGAACACCAGCAGCTGTTGGATTTTTTGTTTTGTTTTTGTGAGACCGCTGCCTGTCAACTTCACGCTGAACTTTGACCTGTAAAGGGTGTAGGTTTGCGTATGGACGGTTGGGACACGTCACTGCCAATATTTGAGGAACTTGTTGAGGGATGCGAACATACTCATAGAACCGGAGTTACAACTACCATTTTCCCCCGTTACGGAAGTTTCGTTCAAACTGCTGTCCACATCGACACGTTTTGTGTTTTGTCAGGTCACCACCAAAAAATAGAAGAGACATCAGAAAGCTTCGTCATTTTTCAAGACAACAACAAAACGAATCAGAAGCAGTTCGTTTTAAAATGAAACCTGCTACCAAAGTCACTGGTCTCCAACAATAAAACTAATGTCACCTGATGTTAGTTAACCATGTTAGGCAGCATCGTTTAGGACTTTCAACTAATATAACCTTTGAAAGTAAAAGTATTTGGTCTTGGAGTTTATTTTGAAAAAAAACATCTTGCATGAGAAGAACTTCATTTAGCGAGATGCTACACTCCGTTTTTAAAATTGCCCTAAAAATAAATGGGTCCACATTAAACAAATGTGCCAAAATGCCAATATATCTTATTCATAAATGCGTCATTTTATTGGGGGGGGGCAACCCATGTTGAAACCAAACTCATGTCCTTGTGCGTTGCTCACTTTAAACTTTAAGCCAAATATCCACGTATCTGCTTCCATCAGTCATATTTTAGCTTTTGTAATACTGTGCGGAATTCTCTGAACCTTCAAAATTAATATAACCACCTTAAAATTCAGTGTTTTGCCATACAAAATGCACACTAGCGTTGCTAAATAATACAGTGTTCATTGTATTGTTGACCTGAGACACTTTCACATGTCTGTCTGAATGCACCAGGATTGAAGGATTCACCGATCCACTGCAATATTTCATTTTTTTTTTACACAAAATTGAAATGTAAACAAAAAAACATTGTGAATGTGTTTTATTATGCATCAGTATCAGGGGCCCGCATCGTGAAACAGGATTAAGAGGTTAGAGAGGTAACTTCTGGTTCAGCCCAGGGTTTTCCCGCTTCACAAAGGTAGTCTACTTCTTACTGGAGTAAATCTCCATGGTAACTTACGCTGGAAACATAACCTGCTCCGGAGCAGCTTATGTTGGAGATAGCGGATCAAAGCATATAAAAGCACCACCTACTGACCAATCAATTCTCTTAGAAGATCCGCGGGGGACTTCGGTGCAAGGATAAAAAAAACATAAAAAAAGGAAAACAAAAAGAAAACCAGCTGGGGCTGTATAGCGATACATCATCTTAAAACAGACTGATTAAAGCACGGGAACTTATTTGACAGTAAACTAACTGGTTCGGATTCTGTTTTTATGTTCGTTCTTTACTTCCTTCCAGACTGTTTAAACGTGGCCAGGGTTGATCTGAAAGAATGAAGGCTCAAAGTGATGCCTTAATACATCTGAGCACCGCGCTAATTTAACAGAATAGCCTACGCAAATATAATTACAGCCAGATGTACTCGTGCCTTAATGATGTGATATTGATCAGAATATTAAGTCACACATTTCACACAGTGGGCAGTTTGTTGTCAGCTTTCCTTCCTGCTTTGGCTGCAGCAGCTGTGTTTTGGAATTTCTCGTATCTGTTTAAAATGATACTCCTGTTTGCTCTTGTGAGAAATTAACGTCTGCAGACCTGTCCCGTGTTTGTGACCGGTCAACACCGCCCCGTTTAGGAGAACCCGCTCATAACTAGAGTCAGAAACCCCGGGTGGATGCGGGTTAACAACCGCCTCCGTGATAGCGCGTATCATGACTGTGATTGTTGGGTATTGTTGAGCAAGTCACAAGTCTGTTGCAAAGTGAAACCATCACCTGGTAAAGCGAGAAAAAAATGACGGCGACAGTAAGTGTGAAATGGCTCCGGGTGGTACGAGGTAATGGTTTTCTTGATTCAAAACCAATGGCGTAGTCCTTTAAAAGAAATGTCATGTCATAAATAAATACAATCAAGATGAGGTAAGAGTAGGTCAAGGAAATGCAGCAAAAAAAAAAAAACCACAGCTGGACCAGTCCCGTTCTGACACTGAAGGCATTAGTCCAGAGAGAAAGAGATGGCCGCTAGTGAAATGTGAAGAGCAGAAATTAAGACCATGCATATTTCATTTTTTTTTTGTCCCACAGTACAACAGGAACCACGAAAAGAATTTCTCTCCATCTTCTTTTTTTTTTTTTTTTTCCTTACCCGCCCAAACTCTTCTACCTTAAATTAAGGAAAAGTTCAACAAGGCAAGGCTGTGCAATAATTTGAAACTTTAAGAAATATTGAGGCATGACCCATTTACTGCGGCGAAGCAGTCTGCAGTGGTGACTTCAAACATTGTTGTATTTTTATTTGAGTTTGCTCCGTGGTCTGCTTCATTGCCTGCAACCTGTTTCTGGGACAATGATTTACAAATCTCCCCTGAGAGAGACACGAGGAGCCAAGACTAAACAGACTTTTTGTAATATTTGATCTTAAGATGTTTGATATGGAGGTGAACAGGCCACACGTTGTTGTTGCTGTTTGAAATGTTTCAGTCACTTTAAAGAAATGTATCAAAAACACGCACATAAACAAATAACAAAAACAATAGCCATATCAAACGCTGATATTTTAATTTATGTGATCAAGGGTTTCAGTAAGGATATAAATCCTATTTAGGTTGTGATATCAAACGCATATTTTTATGTATCATCTCTTCTATAAGTGCTGTTTGATGGAGTAACCTCCTGTCAGACAGACGGCCGCTTCGGTTTCTCAGAAGAGGCATTAGCACAGGTGATAAAAAAAAAAAAAACAACCCTTTGTAGTCTTAAAGCCGCTGAAAACCTCACTTCCCCTCAATTATCATCATACCACAACCCCAAATCAGCAAAAGTTGGGGCCGGTATGTTCAATTAAAACTAAAAACTGAAAATTATCTTTGACCATTATTACACTGAAAACAATACAACAGAACAGTATTTGATGTTTCACCTCCTGCAGATTATTATTATTATTATTATTTTCAAAATAAACACTTATTTCAATTTTGATTCTTGCAACACATTCCAGAAAAAGTTGGGGCGGTAAAGCATTGACCACTTTGTAATGTTGCCATTTCTTTTCACGCCGTTAATGGACTGAAGACACCAAGTGACGAAGTGGTTCAGGCGAAATTTGGTCCAATTCTTCCTGCAAACAAGCCTGAAGGTGTTCAACAGTACGGGGTCTTGGTTGTGTGGGGACTGCATCAGGCCAGTCCAGAACCCACACCCTCTTCTTCCTCATCCAGGTCTTCGTAATGTGGTACAATGTGGTGTTACGTTGTCTTGCTGAATTATGCTCGGACGTCCCTGGAAAAGTTGTCGTCTTGAAGCAGCATGTGTTGACCCAAAACCTTAATGTACATTTCAGTATTAATGGTGCATCACAGAAGTGACGATGACGTTTGCCATAATGTAGTGCTTGACAAAGGTTTGTCACAGTAATCTTGATCCATGTGGTTATGAATGATGGTTCTTAATCCTGTACTATGTGGTTCTATCAGGTCTAGATGAATGACGGTTCTTCATGTGGTGTCGCCTGAAGGATCAGATATCACAGGTGTTCAGTTTAGGCTTGAACCCTTGCATTTAAACACTGAAATACATCCAGAGTCCTTGAGTCTTTCAATTAATTGCAATGAAATTGGTCTTCAAAAATCTTATATGTCTTTTTAACCCAAATGTGTCTCACGGCTCAGCAAAGTTCCACGTGGTTGTTTTGGTTTTGGAAGATTGCAACATACAATTTTTTTTTCTTTCTATCTTTGCCCAACCTGTAAAGTCTCCTGAAAAGCACTATATGAGCGTCATTTATTATTACTACTTACTAATACTTTTTATGCCAGGAAACCTCCTTAGGATGCAACTTCAAATTTTTTCACTGTGTTAAACCTGAAGGTTTCACATCAGACTTAACGATCATGTCAGATGCCAGTATCGGCAATGAAACATGAAAACTGCAGGAAGGCTTGACATGTACGGTTTTGCCAGCAATTAAAATCGGGTGGCTGCTGGACCACATCATTTGGATCATTTGGATGATACCATGATTCACATTGCATTGCTCTAATTTTGGGTAATTAATTATGAGGCGTATTTAATGAAAACATGTCGACAATTAAATTCAAGCAAGCTACTTTATATTATGTGATCCATCCAAACAATTACTAACCAGCAAATAATTATGGGTCTTAGGTCTGATTATGGTGATTATTAATGTACTGAGGAATCAATAAAACAGTTTGTCATGTGAAGTAGATAGGTACAGTATACTGTGTATTTACATAACAATAATTAAAAGGCAGCTTTACCTTGTTCAATAAAATATGATGGGGGTGGTTTTAATGCCCTACCGCATCCCTGGTCATTTCTTTCCGCAACCAATCTTCAAAAGCCTCACCCTTTTCTCAACTTGAGGGTTTAAGTATATTTGAGCGCATAGGTTCAGGTTCAGTAAATATTTCTTTATCCATGTTCTAATGCTGTTACCAGAGCGATTGCCTGCTTGCAAGATAGGCTGCCCTACTTTGAAGTGTATAAGGTGCTCACTATGCGTAGGTGAAACTGTAAATGTGCTTATCTTTTGTCAGCGCGTGTGTGTGTATTTGTTAGTGTGTGCCTCTCCTTTGTGTTTGTGGGTGAAGTTCAATAGATAAGGAGCATTGTGAATAGGTTAACAGCATTAGGATGCGAACAAATGCATGTGAGAGCGGTGTGTGTTTGTGTGCGCACGTGTGTGAACAGTAGTTAGGACGGTATTTACAAAGAAGTTCTGTTCAATGAGTTCACAGGGAGGGTCAAAGAAGTACAAAAATACGTGTGTGTGTGTGTGTGTGTGATGAAAGGAGGAGGGATTGAAAGAGAAAGAAAAAGAGAGGAGAGGAGAGTAAAAGAGGAAGGGGACTACACAGTGTGAAAAACAACCTTGGCTGAAACAGCATGAAGCTTTTAAACCACTCAAAATTCTATAACACGCTAAAGTATCCAAGGACAATCATCCCAACACATTACGCACACGCACACACTCACTCACTCGCGTACAAACACACACCTTCCACAGTCCTGAAACTCCACTTAGCCATTTTGTGTGGAGTGTCCTCACAAACAAAACTAATCACTCCATTTGACATGTGGTCTTTTCACCTCGTTAAGTGTCATAACCCGGCGACAACCTTCGGGCGACTAAGAAACTCAGACGGAGCGACTCAAACGTCAAGCTTTGCTAATGTGACGATCAATGGAGGGAGAATAACAGAGAGTCAAGAAGAGTTTGAGCGGATGAACAAGGGCCTCGCAAACAACGAGGTTCGATCAAGCAGCCCTCATTGGAGACCTTGAAGAAAGAGGGGGGGGGATAAATGAGAAGCAGGGCCAACAGCCCAAGGAAAGGAAAGGAAGCAATTTCACGCACTTAAAAAAGCTGGAACCATGAAGTTTGGATATTTTTT
>JAPQRN010000001.1:24119529-24138325 GCA_037367275.1 Coranthus polyacanthus
GATGAGAGGGAGGGGGAGTGCAGGGCCCAGTGGCGAATCTCTTCAGAGAATATGATGTGATTTATGGAGGCCATTACACTGAAGGACAAACAAATGGGGGTTATTAGCGGCGTATCAACAGATGTGTGTGCGCATGCACACACACACACACCCACTGTCCACACATGCACACACCTGTATAGACAGAATGGGGGACAGTAAATGCTGCTCAAATGTAGAAGGTCTACTGTATGCCTGATGAATGGGGCTGGGGGGGGGGGTGAGGAGGTGAAATAAAAGCCTACTGCTTTTAGTAGATATGTGCCACTTTTAGGTGTAATTAGGGCTGTTGCAGTAACTGCAACATTAACACAAGCCAACAACAGACGATGGCAAACAACTGCGACAACCACTGTGAGGCTACACAACGGCATTGTTTAACACAGAATTATCATCTTGGTTTGTCAGATGGATCATACAGATCGTGTCATTAACTAAATAAGTAATGGCGCTGTCCAAACTTTCCTAATCCACTAATATTTACTTTAAATGCAGTACCAGTACCAGTGTAAATACAGAGAACGTAACCTTATGAGATGCAAGCATTAACATTGCTAGGCTAGTGAGTGTGAGTGTACTGTATTTCCTCAAATAGTGACCGAGGCTTTTATTTCTCTCAGCTGCAGGAGGTACCAGGCCTTTATTTGAAGGTATGAAAGTCAGGCCTTCATTTCATTTCCTCTGTTTAATAAGTAGAAATGGTCATAATTAATGCCACTCCCCTCTGCGATGTTAAAAGTACTACAATGTGCTTTCCTACAAATCCAAAACTTCCTTTCACATGAAAAAATAAAAGCCCTCTAGCATTTCTAATGGATGGATTCTATTCATTGCTTAACAGAGGTTTTATTGTGTAAACGTTGACTTCCTGTTTCGCTGGTAAGTTTCTACAAATGACACCTTAGCTGAATAAGTAAGACACACACCTGAAGTGATTGAAACCGGTCAAAAACAGATAATGATCTAGAACAACAAAGCGTTGAAAGTAGCCAGATTATATTGTTGAATGTATTCAGTTAAACTTGTAGAAGTGAACATTGTGTTTAACTGGCAGCACATTACGTGACAGGCACCAGAAGTTTATCCATATTATTTTTTACCGGCCTGTATTTGAGGACCAGCTTTTATGTGTTTGTGTCGTCCTCGTCCACAGCTATAATTAGAGACCCGGCTTGTAATTGACTCTTGTTTTTTTTATTTAAGGAAATACAGTAGTTAACTCTGTTTATAGTGATTCTGTGGGGCTAAATGTTTGACGTGTTGTTTTGCTGATGACTAATGAAATGAGACTTCAGACAGGGAGGAATTTCAATAACTCTGAGCTCCTGGTCTGACTGCTCAGCTCCGACATGCACTGATGCTAATACCTGGCCCACACTAAAATTAAAATGCTAACCGAGGTTGCATCACACACCTAAGGAGAATCTTCACAGATGATCATCTCTCTAATCTCAAACACGCACTCACCACTGGAATTTAAAGTAACTGCGCACTCTGCAGCCACCACCTCGTGACCTCATGTGGACACACATGGAAACAAAAAACCTGCTGCTTGCTTGCCCGCTAACACTAGCCTAGTTAGCCAGAAGGTTTTCTAGAACGTTTACTCTTGCTTGGTAACATCGGCGCCGTCTCTGTCATTGGCTGTTGCGGTTCTTTTCAGACGTAATCACCGTGATTTCCACTTGTAAATATCAAACGTGTTTGAAAATGATCGTGGCAACCCCCGATCAGTCTGTGAGCAGCATGAGAGAGTCAAGACTCAATCTGTGAACCCACTCACAACCCCAGATAATGTGGGTCGGACAAATTCCAATTCGGGAATGCTACAGGTGTCCGACTGTGCAGTAAATGTCACTTTACACAGATACTTTGCCAGCGGTGGCGAGAAACAAAACAGACATTTATTGCGAGAAGTGCATTTAAAGTTCATTATGAAACTGTGCCGAGCCGCTACAGTATATCCACCACGCTAATACCGTATATCGAGCTATTGAACCACTGACAATCACCACAGCCCTGGTTGTAATTACAAAACATTGTTTGATTTATAAATAGCTATGTCATTCTGGTATTGTATTACAACCTAAGTGCAGGCAACAAGTGGGCATGTAGTCTTTTGTTCAATTTTGAGGTTGGTGCAGAGGCGTCACATTAAGTAGTGGGATTCGACAGTATTGCATATGTGCGTCTGCACTCGCACGCGTTCTTCAGAGGGAAAGTTAATGGTGTCGTTGTTTTCAGTACGGAGGTGCGTCACGGCAGAAAACTGACAGAAATTGACAGTGAAGGGAGAAAACAGAGGAAGAGAGAAGAGCAAAAAGAGACGGGGGAGGACAGAATAGAGGCATACATACAAAATAGGAGGAAAGACAGAGGCGGACATACAAAGCGGAGAGAAGGGGTGGGGGAGTGAGAGAGAGAGAGAAAGAAGGAGAAGGAGAGAACAAGAGGTGCCAGTTTGCAGATGAGAGGCTTGGAAGCCAGAAGGCAATTTAAACAGGCTTGGCTCCCTCTCAGGCATGACAGACTGCTCATTCCCCATCCTCTCTCTCTCTCTCTCTCTCTCTCTCACCACACACATGCACACACACACACATTGATACAAAGTCATTCATGCATGCTGGCATACAAAACTACTAAGAAAAGTTAAACAACCAGAAACACTCAAGAAGCACAAGTGTGCAGACAGTTGTCACAAAAAAAGAAAAAAAAAAAAAAATGTGCAGATGCATATGCAAAATGCTCAAGCTTTATATGGGTGTGTGAACTATACTGACACACAAATCCTTTAAATCCCCCCCCCCCAAAAAAAAACTTTCCATACATACCAAAACGTGCGCGCTCAAGCAGTGACCTCACTCGCTCACACATGCACAAACACAACCACATGCATATATCACCTTTATTGTTACCATTTCACAGCTAGAAACTGGCAGTAGATTGAATCAGCTATTGTGCAGCAGCAGACATACTAATGGTTATTAAAAATCTACATTCAATGCACTCGCACTTTCTCAATTTGGGCAGCCTGCCACTTACTGCAGCCCCCACAGATAATAACAGGAATTTTAGGCTAACTCCACAGCTGCATTGTCTTCGGCTGGCAGACAGAAATGAAAGAGATGGGATCTAACCTGTACCTGTAGCAGTGCACTTACTCCAGTCAACTTTTGACTTTGATTGACCAAAGACTCTTTCATTTGCTTCACTTGTATTCCGAGCACAGCGCACCTTGCTCCCATTCGTTCTCTTTTCTCACACCTGACTTCAACGTTATCGAGGTGTATTCATTTTTTCTGAAATTCAATTTCTTTGTGTCTGCCCGATGCTGTTGGCCTGTCTGTCCGTCCGTCCTCTGCTTGTTCTTTCTAAAACTTTGACATAATCAAAGAGGCTGCTTACTGTGTCGGTCTGAACAATCAGACGCATTTATGAAACACCAACATGGACAATGTTGAATAAATAAAAAAATCAGAGATAATTGTTAGAACTATGTGGTTGTTAATGTCTGATAATCAGGCTCAATTAGCAGTTTATGTCATTTTTAATTCTGATAAATTGTCAGCAGCATAAACATGTCCCTGGCATTATTCTGGCTCGTCACCAAAGGACTGAATTCTTCCTGTTCTCAAACCAAAGCTGCGACTGGCTGGACTTCATCCGTTCTCTAATGAAGAGACATACATTATTGGATCTGTGTATTTGCAGCAGCAGCTGTAATTTGAAATTATTTTGATGTTCCTCATGCTAACACAAGCTAGCCAGCGCATCCCAGTAGTTACAAATGGCCTTGACTGTTAATTATCCCATTAGTTTTACTTTGTATTACTGCTATCAGATTTCGTGCCGACTCATTCACAGTGGCACAGTTCTTGTAGTAAAATCTGTACGGAATAATATATTCACACATCGAAAACACAAAGAGGTCGCCGGGACCAGGATGTGAGATTTCATTCAGTATTTTCAAAGCTCCGCTCCATATATTCAGACTTTCACTCCATATATTCAAGTTTCATTCCATATCTTCACACTTCATTCCGTATAGATAATAATTTCATAAACGTTCCGTAGTTATTCTGGTTTTTTTTTCCATTTTATTTTGTATATGCAGTATATATAGTTTTTTTTAAATTAGAGTTTCATTCACTTTTTCCACATAGCACTATGTGCCCCTGTTCCTATCAGTGAACCAGCAGACCCGAAGTGTCCACTGGTGGATTAAAATATGGGCTGGCACTAACAAGTCAGGTTCTGCAGAAATTAAGCACCGGCTGGTCAACCATTTTACACATCCATGCTCAAATAAACTCCAGTCATTAGGCGTGCACAGTGCAAGTGAATGTGAGATGTGTGTGTGTGGCCCATGAGTGAAATTGCAAGTGTTGCATATATGCAGTGCACTAACACAGAGGTCTATCAGGTTAATGAAAACAGGTTTCCGAATACATTTGTACGGATGGCAAGAGGACGGAATTATGGATTATGACTGCTTGGCTGGTTGACAGCCACCTATTAGCCTGTGACACATTCTTGTCTACTTGCCTGGTTGCTTCTCAGGCTACTTCTTGTCAGTCCACCTGTCTTACCTATCTGCTACCATGTCCCCACTTGCCTGTCTCCTCACAGTTAATCTCTGACAATCTTTTTCTTTCTTTGTTTATATGGTATGGTCATTTCCTCAGCTTGGCTCTCTCACTTTCTCCTCTTTTCTTCCTCCACCAGCAACCGTTTTTATCTATTGCTTATGTTTCTCATCTTCCAGCTTCATTGACCCAACTGTCGAATGTAATCTAATGTCTCTTCGCAGGTGGCTCAGCTGCATACTGAGATTAAAGCCTGCAGATGGGGAAAAAAATAAGGAGATGGAGCCTGAGAGATTGGTAAATAAAACAATATCTTGGAGTGTTTCCTTGGGTACAGGTAATAGCCACTTTTCTCACTTCTCACTTTATTCCAGCAAAAGAAACGACTCACTTTTAGGTCTCTGATGCAGTTTAAGTTGGTGAAACGCATCAGAGGGAGAGGGAAGTGCATGTCACGTTTCCTTCTCCGTATAAGCCAATTTTACAAGTTCACTCTTTTCGTATGAGAATCCACAGGTAGTCTTAAAACCCCATTTCCAATGGTAAGCCTCTCAACTCTAATGCTCTTGCACTGAGAGCTTCTTTGTGCTTGTTAAGTGTGTGTTTGAGTGAGGGAGTGTATGTACATTTATAGTGGGAGAGAGGGGGTTGGTATAAAGCGGGAGTATGTGTGCACGCGTGTAGGTGTGCAAGTGTGAGAGGCAGCGGATTTTTTTTTTTTTTTTTTAATGTGCACCCTCATGCCGTTGCAAAGTCTTTTTTAATGCACTACGCTGGTCCCTTTACCTCCACAACCTTAACCACCCAATGATGCAGTCCTGCGAGCCACCCTCCACTCGCCTGACAGTTGCTATAGTGACCATCACTACACCATGGAGACAGCAGTGGGAGGCTGACTGGGAGGGTGGAGAGGGGAAAGCAGCACTTAGGGATGAGAGAAAATGATGGCAGGTATAGGAGAGAGCATGGTTGGTACAAAGAAAAGAGAGGAAGAAATGCTGAAGGAGATGTCAGGTAGACTGTGCAGGGGGCATGTGGACAGAGAGGAAGAAGGTGATAGAAGTAAGAGAGACTGACACCGAGATACAAAGAGAACCAGAGAGCTACAGACTGAGACAAAATCAGCCCATTGGCTTTTTTTATTATTATTTATTTTTTTTATTTTCTTTAACCAAGACGAAGCACTAAAGCAAAGGAAAAAAAAAATAATAAAAAAATAAAATCCCCCATTTCCAAGACTTGTGTATATTTTCCACACAAGGGAAATGGACTTTCAGATCTGAAAGTGTGTCCTTTTCAGTGAATGCTAACCTTGAAAACTATTTCAGAAAAGCCATTATTCATCTCACCAGCCCCCAAGTTCAATTTCAAAACTTAGTTCTCAGGCAAGCCAAACACGGCACTACATCACAAGACGAACTCTGGAGAAAATATTGCATTAGCTTTATTTACTGTGTGCTCTTTCAGGAGACAATTACTATCTGGGGCAGGAGGGGTGAGGAGGAGGAGGAGGAGGAGGAGTAAAAGCAACAGAGAGTGCAATGGGAGAGTAGGATGCTGGTCGCTTTGGCACTTACTAAAAAGCTGCATTTAGCACAGGTAAATTATAGACCCTATTTCTGTTGTGAGCCTGTTATGAATGCTCCAGCATCTCTGCACCTCTTTTATGCCTGTGGCTCTGTGTGACTGTGTGTTTGGCGCTGTATAAATGCGCCAAACACACACACACACACACACACACACACACAGCCACTGTGAAATGTGCGTTTGCTAAATATGTGTATATGTATGCTTAGATATGCATGTGTGTCTTCACACACCGCCCACAAATAAACCTCACACGCCAGAGGGCCAAACATCAAGGCGCAGTTGTTCCTTATTAGGAGTCCCAGTGGCTTTAACAGAATTAGCAGAAAGAAGCGAGCAGCGCCGCACCCTCCAATGAGCTGATCTTGACACTGATACCTGTCACATTTTAAAGCCTCAGTCTGCGCACCGTAGAGAATCAGATTTATATATGCGAAGGGCAAATACATTAGCAGAAACACAAACCTGTCAGTCGCATTTCCAAAGCTTCCTCTGACAACAAGGGATGCAGAGGGAGAGCTGGGAAAAAGGCATCTATGGAAAACGCAAGGCACTGTTTTCATCTCAAGGTTTTTTGCTTTAAGATAGGAAATCATGTAAGCAGTGAAACACTAAATATGGCAAGAGCGTTTTTTTTTTTTCCCTCATTGCCCTGGTGCGACTTGGAAAGTCCTAATATTAAGACACTAAGGGCGAGGGGTAATGGAAGAAATAAATCTTAACTTGGTGAGTCATATAATGCAGCTTGTGGAGTCTAAGTACGGTACACATTTGTCAAACAGAGAGAGAAGGAGAGAGCAAAGAAAAAAAAGAAGAGAGAGAGAGAGAGAGACTTACAAGTGAAAGTATGATGACAAATATTTCAATCTGGATGGAATATGCTTTGCTGTTCCTTCCCCAACTCAGAAATCATATCATCTGTTTTTCACTGCTGAGGAAGTAGGAATCAGAGCTGGGTTAAATGGTGTTTGCAAAATATTTTTGAGCATTTCTCAGATGTTGCTTGGAGAAACAGATGGGTGGGGTTTGCACACACAGGACAAGAAGAATGTGTGCCAGAGAGTAATGACAGTTACATCAAAGAAACTGAAATTTGAAAGCACTTCTTGTATATTTTTTGGGGGCTGCTGATTAGCAATTTAACAAGATACAATGATGAAGCGTGCCGTCGTCCACAACCGTAATTGGCAGGTAAGTTTAAAGCCCGTGGAAACTTTACTTGAAGATCTTAAGTATTAAATGGGCTAAGTTCAATTAAAAACATCCTCAGTTACTATTTAATAAGAGTTTGCCTTTCAAAAACTCCGCTAATTGGCTTCATCAGGACTGTGCAGCGGCACTGTGATCAGTTTGATCGACAGTGGCCCAGCAGCATCAGCAAATGCCTTCACGTATCTAAATCTGATTTAAACTTTTTAAGTCCTGATTGGTGCGCCAAAATATGTGGCACTGTGTTTTTCTCCTACTTCAAACCCGCGTGGAGACAAAACCAAGCCTTTCATGTGAAAAAATGTAAACTAATTGAGCTCGGGAAGGAACACTTTTTCTTCATGTGCGAACCCATTTCCAAGGGTAACGAGATGACTAACTGATAGGCTTTATAAATACTTACAATAAAAAACCAAAATGCTATGTATACACATTAAATTGCCCACCTTGCACGCAGTAGAACATCATTGTAAGAAGGTCATATTCTAATATACTGTGAAAGGGCGCGTAACAGAATGAAAAATAAATCTCTATGCTAATTTTCTATTATTAATGTTGACTTACAACCAAGATGGAGATAGGAGAAGTCAGTCTGCAGCTGCCTCTGGGAAAGCAATGGATGCAAGGGACTCCCATGATGCAAGGGGAGGTTGGATGCGGGGTGAATCATGCTGTAGGAAAATCTTTCACGCACACCCAGTGACAATTAGAAGCAGAACACGATTTTGCTAAGGCTATCGGTGACAAGGGAGAAGAAAAAGAACCTCCTTAACAGCTGTGCATGGTGTCAAAATTAGTTAAATTGACAGTTGTAGGTATATGCATGATGTCAAGTCGACAATGATGTTATCGGGAAACAAAGGGAATAATTTGACAGGTGGGAAATGTTGGTTTAGACCCCATGTGTTTTCAGCTAGGAAGGATGTGTCAATGACAAGCTGCACTGATGCAACCTGAAGAAATAGGAGATGAAAAGCAAACTTCCTGTGTGGCCTAATCAGGTTCCTGCCTGCCTGCCTGCCACCGGTGCTACACACTTTTCGCTCTAACCCTATTATTTCAGGCAAAAAAAAAAAAAAAAACGAAAAAAGAAAAAGTCAGAAAAGAGATAAACAAACTGTTGTTCCCATTCCGTGTCCTTGACACCTCAATAATAATAATAAAAAATAAATGTAGAAAATGTGATATTCATAATTCATCTCACAGGTTTTTATATTATATTTAAAAAAAAAAAAAAAAAAAAAAAAAAGAAGCAATGATGAAGCAATCAAAGTGAGGAGTCATTTTAAAAAGCAAAGCTAATGCAGCAATCAGCTTTGGGTGATTTGTCAATAGTGAGCAATTCATGCTTCTGCTCTGGTGCAATGCCCTACAGGTAAACAAGGGAAACAAATGAGAAACGTTCAAGTGCACTCTTCCTCTCTACCACACACACACCCACCCACACACACACACGGACACATACACAAACACCTCCTCGGCTGTTGTTGTCAGCATGTTAATCAGGCTTTGGTATGGTTGTAGCCCTGAGGCGCTCTTTGATATAAACACAGATAGAATAAATATCTCATTTTAGTACCTTTAAATGACTAACTTTGTTGTCTTCCTCCCTGATGGCTCCGAGAAGAAAGTTTGTAATGAAGTATTTATGATGTTTAGCATTCAACAAGGCTACTCTCTCTCTCTCTCTCTCAGATGCCGGAGTATTAAGTCTTAAAAAAAAAAGGAAAAAAAAGAATGATATTGCGCAATTGTGATGCCGTGAGGGCTAGTGACCTTTCTGTGAGAGGCCATTGATGGTACATGGTTGGCATTTGAGACGAGATCATTACGGCTTTGGTTTTAATTGAAGCCTTTATCCCAGGTGTAATCAGGACTAAATAAACAACGCTGGAGTCATCCAAGACCCAATTAGGCCTATGGGGAAGAGTGGTGTGCCGAGATGCAATGTGTTGCTTCTTCATAATCAGCTGAAACTAATACTTGATGAAAGAGTCTGATATCTCTACCTGTCTCCGCGACTAATTGTCTGTAATTAGTACAAGGCAGAGGCAATTGTGAAGGTTGATGTTATTATGAGAAAAATCATTGGGTACAATATTCAAGTTTGTATTGTGTGGGCTTTGAAAGAAAAAAAAAGGACAACAAAAAAAAAAAAAAAAAAAAAAAAACATTTCAAATGCCTTTAATTGCTGTCATGATGGGCATTTCCACATGGGAATATTACATGGGGATGTTTGAGAAATTAGGTTTCATTAGAAAGGTTTTGTCATCTTCTAATCAGCGTTGAAACGGAAGATTCCTCAGTAGTCGACCGACATTCATTTTTACACGCACCGAAGACCTCCGAACGACTCCGCACCTCTGTGGCCGAGAGATAAACAAAAGTAAAAGAGAGAAGACGTAGCGGTGATACTCCTCTCTAGTTAATTAAGTGACGAAATAAGCTTGGAAATCCCCGGAATCAAATTACACAAAGGGGCGACACACATACAGCAATATACACAACGCTGCCGTGTAACAAATGGGCTTAATGCAATCACGCATCTTTAATGAAATCATGTGAATTAATGTCTTAGATCTTTGCTTTTATGAAGTTGCCTCCGGTGGCCGATGCACCAGGAAGTCAACGGAAATTATTCAGCCGTTGCTCTGCGGAACAAAGTCTGTGTGTGTCAGCACATGCCTAGGAGGAAACAGGGAAGTAATAGGACAATGAGGGATGATGCACTTATTCCTTGATATTGCAATATAGTGTGTATATAGGTGCACTTTTCATATGTTAATGCATCTATTTCAGCAACGATTTCCATGGAAATTAGGTAATTACTCATTCGATTACCACTGTTTAAGATAAGGAGCAGGTTTTCTAGCCTATAGAGCTCTCTCCTCAAGTGGTTGGGTCATGCCACATAAGCATAAGGCATTTTGAGTGGGCTGCAGGTATTTATACAACTCAAAATGATTATTATTTTTTTCATTTTCATGAGAAGTGATGAGTAAGATGGGTCTAAATTGACCCCAAGTTGCTAAAATAGCATCTTCTGACAGATTTGCTAGTGTTGGAGTACACAAAATCGAAAATCGAGATAGTACCAATATAAAATTAACATATACAAGTAATGATTTAATAAGTTAACAAATGGAGGCTGCAGTTATGAATGATTTCTCAAAAGCCCTGAATCTTTTAGGTTTTTAAAATAACTTTAACTGTAATTTAACCTCGGTCTGGCTGAACTGCCGTTAGCTTGATGGCTAACGTTAGCCACTGTTAGCTCGTTAGCCAACGATGGCTGATTGACCGGAAAAAGAATTTGAAAAGAGTTTGTATTTGATTAAAAAAATGAGTCTTATATTTTGTTACATCACCCGTAGCTAATTGTCAGCTCCAACATGAATGGTACATGCCTCAGTACAACTCTTTCCTTTGGCTGAGAGCGCTAGACATGACAGCGGAGGGTACAGACCCAGTAATGTGCCTCCCCTTCTCTGAAAAACTTTCAGTGTCGTCTCTCTGGGGCTCAATCACTCAATCATGACCGCATTGGATGTTAGATACTTAAAAGACAAATATACATCTGCCACCCGAATACTACCAAATACAACAAATACTACAAAGACCTGGTAGAGGCCGGTTCTATCTACATCCTGGTTCTAGCGTGTGCTTTTTTTCCTCTCTGTACATTAGTGTAGGTGTCTTTCCGGGAACTGTGAGTTTCTGATGCGCATTTACTGGCCCCACCGACATGCCCAGTGTTGTCGTTCGTCTCTGCTCTCCTTCTTTCTCTCCACTCACCCCAACCGGCGGAGGCAGATGGCCGCCCACCCCGAGCCTGGTTCTGTCGGAAGTTTCTTCCATTAAAGGGAGTTGTTTTTCTTCCTGCTGTCACCAAGCGCTCACGCAGGGGGGGGGTTTGTTGGGTTTTACTCTACAACGCCGTAAGGTCTTGACCTTACTATGAAAAGTGGCTTGAGATGATTTTAGTTGTGAACTGCCGCTATATAAATAAATCTGAACTGAATTCAATAGCTGCTGTGTTTTACTGACACAGCTCAGTCTGAGGTCCTGCTTTGATGAGGACAGCGCAGAAAATATTTCCTCTGATAGAAAATAAAGAGAAAAGAAATGGAGAAAAACCAAATGTGCTGCTGAACGTGCTTGAAGGTTTTGTTTTTAGATTTTAAATATCAGCATTCATTCCTTTTTTTTTTGTTTGTTTGTTGTGGACTTAATTCATTTTTTTTTTTTCTTTTTTCTAAAATCAAAACCAAAGAAAATATACCCCTCTTCGTGGCCGGTGTAAGATAAAGAGCAGTAAAAGCTCAGAAACATGCCTTTAAAAGCAGTTGAAAATGTTAAGAAACTGAAGATGATGTGAAATGGCTTTCAACCTCTATCCCCGATTCTCAGCACTTGCTTGATCTTGTGACTCATTGTAAATGCATTGAGAGGTAAGTGGATGCGGAGTTGACTTTTCACAGCAAGAGAGTGACTGTGGGTGTGATAATGAAAAAAAAAAAAAAAAAATGTCAGCAGCTCATCTGATACACTGCAACGTGGCTCAGTGATCGACTCACCTACAACCCCACAGGGGTTACGTTGCGGTGCTCTTTGTTAGCTAAATGTCAGCGCCCCACCTGGCTCCTATCATACACTGTGTGATACCCCTAGGCAGCACTCAGAGATACCGCTGCGGTCCATAGGGTTCAAACCCACGCTCTCGGCCGGTTGAAATCCGAACGTACAGTCCTGCGCGCCTGTCTTGACAAGGTGAGGGTGAAGACAACTGACAAGAGCCTGCTTTTCACTTGAGGGCCAACCATAGCTCCACACGTTCATTAGGAGCAGCAGCGGTTTGATGTGCACGCTGCCTCAGACGCCAAAAGCAAGGACTGAGAGTTTTCCCTTTTTCCGTGACAGAGCTCTGCGTGTCGTTGTTTACTCCGGTATGTATGAGTTAGAAACTAACACAGTATAATAAGTTGTATAATGAATGAATTAGTTAGTTCAACTCCGTGACCATAAGACCACAAGAAAATGCAGAGTCTGATAACACCTGATTAACTAGATCGCAAGCGGCATAACACCACAGAGCATATTTTTTGGATGTGAAACTTTAACAGGGTGCTTGCATTTGTTTTAATAACAGTAATTTCTGAAAGCAGCATCCACTCTTAGATATTTGCTTAGGAATGGCTTTATAAATACAAATGGCCAAACTTGACAAAATGGTCAGGAAGAAAAAAGTTTTCAGTTTTTCCTCTGAACACGAGCAGCTGTGGAGTTTGTAATAAAATCATTTAAGTAGATTTGAATGAAGCTATTCATATAAATAATGGGGTTTGATGTATATGATTTAACCAGGCTGGTTATTGTCAAGCATAAATAGGCACTAGTTACTAGTAAGATGAGAGTAACATGAGACATACAGATATGTAACGGTGATTGCGAATCTGTCACTTGTCACTTCACTTGTCAGAATTGTATTTTTTTGTTTTAGCCTTCGCATTTGCAGGAGATTGACAGGTCGGTGGTAGATGCACGTGATTGCCTACATTGTAAACATCCAATTATCACAGACAAGTTACAGTGATGGCTGTCAGATAAGACTGTACTACATAAAAGCAGATTTTCATTACGAACTACTTAAACAACTTCTAGCATTACTCACTGAGCAGTGGCCTCTTCATGTATAACTGTACGTTCACACCTAAATGCAACATGAACTTCATGTATATTTATATATATATATATCAGAATACAACACTGGTAATTAGGTCACTCTATTTCCAACAGGGGAGACAAAAGTGGCAATCTTTACAAAATATCTGAATACTCTAAAAGTTAACTATAAAACTCCAACAGCAGGTTTGCCCCAGTGCTGACCTTCTGTATTGTATTTTTGCTGTATTGTATTTTTATTTTTTTTTCTTCTAAGCCTAAAGGCACAAAAATGTAACATTTTACCATTTGAATGTACAGGGAACACACATTTAACAGTTGTTAACAGTTGCACAGTTGTTAAGGAAGTGAGATTTCTGCTCACATGCTGATCTCTCAGTTCGTGTTGCATTTCCAAGGGGCGTTACCAACGAACAAAGACCAAAATGCCTCTGGACGAAACTGGACAGACCTATAACCGATCAGAGCAATGGCATGCGTTCCAGCTGATAAATAAACTAAACTCGCCAAATTCTGTGGGAAATACGGGAACACAAATTTCTTGTCATTTAAGGCTTTTAGTGCTGCTGTTTATTCCTTTTTTTATGGAAAATACTAGGGCTGTACCAGATTGTAAATTGTTGTCAGTTGGATCAGATTTGGCTGTTTAATACACTCCTTTTGTATATATTTTTTGACCACATTTAATGCAACAGAGTCATAGGAACATATTTTGTAGTATAGTACGTATTTAAAAATCATAAAACAGCTGTATATACAGTCCAGTCATGAATGGTTCTACTTTCGACTGAAGCTGGCCGTCCCCGGCCAATAAAGTAAACCTAACAATTAACTAAATTAACATCTGCAAGGACAAGCAGTGCATATGTGGTATGGGAATAAGGGAGAAGGTCTATTCAGAAAATAAGGGCCATGTGTATATCCTTCACATACACATCAGGGCTTGTAGAACATATTGTCGTTCAACCACAGGAAAAAAACCTTTTCTTCTTCTTCCAACTTGTACTCCATCAGTGCAGGTTGTTACAGGAAGAGCGGTTCATGTTGCATTCAGGGGCTGCTCCTAAGGTAGGAGTGATAGCCTTTCTCACGCAGACAAAAGGCCAATACTCGACTTAAAGAATTGCAGGTAGCGGCACGTCATCTTTACAAACCGCACTGGGCCCGCCCCATAGCAAGGAAACAGTTGTGATTGGCTCAGCCAGATCGAAGCCTAGAGGAAATCAGTTTGAATGGGAGCAGTGCCAGATTGACCTGCCAGAGAAAATTGCTTTCAGGCAGATGCTTCTGGTTCCCAGGTTATGGTGATGGCTGTTTCCTGCTGATACTGCAAGTGCATCCCGCAGTTTAAGTGTTTATTCGTGTATATGATCTATTGATTATCTGTGACTATAGAGGGCAGAGTGCTTTGGATAATTTGGTAATTTCCATAATTTCCATGATATATTTTCCATTTCAATTCTGCCATATCAGAATTTTTTTTTTTATATATTTTTTTTTCAACATATTTGTTAATATAGTTGATAAATGCGGTGTATCGAGAAAGGAGCTTTATTCTAGACCGTGGAGTTGTTGTTTGACTGAAAAACCAAGGCTAAATGTGGCAACGCAATTTCATCTCTTCATTGCAGGTTGTTAAAAGGCAGTTGCCGGTATGTGTGTTCAAACTCAACCATCTTTTTTTACACCCGAAACATTGTCCATACACTGACAAAAAAAAAAAAAGTAGGCGAAGGTCTTGAGATGCATTACCATCTGTTGGTTGTTTTGGCAGCAGCACAGATGCTGGGAACACTCCTTCAAATACCGGAGTCTTGCACAAGCAGATGTTAGACAGCAGTCTGAACATAAAATAATTTGAATTTTTAAAGAATCATTGCCCCTCCCATCAAATCCTCTTGACTTTTGGAAACATCCGTCATTGCTGTATCGCGCTTGATCATCACGCCGCTCCAACATGAAATGAAGTCCTCATGGAATCACTGACATCTTAGTCAAGCCAAGTGTATGCATTTTATGTTTGGTCGTTGATTGATGTATAAAACTGTAACTTAATGAACCCCCAAATGCACATCAAAGCGGGCGGCGATTCCTTCTGATTTGTAAGATGTGGGAGCTTTGACAGAGACTATAAGCAACGCAAACCAAACGCAGGCAAAGAACCTTTTTTCATCCCACAGAACACACAAACATATGCAGGGATTTCATTTTTTTTATAACGTGGGTTAGATAAAGTCATTTACTGCCAGCAACTGCAGCTTTTCTGTCTGCACTTATGCCCACAGCGTTTCATGAAAAGTCTAAGGTCACTTTCTGTCATCACCTCACACACACTCACTTTCGCTCTTAGTATTTTTCTCAACACTATTCCAGAAGAATATGCTTGTCCCTGCACCTAAGGGCACTTTGGCAACACTGCCATCCTGCATACTTGAACTAAAAACCTCTACAATTTGCCATTAGCTAAACACTCTGAAAGTCCCTGCAAGCCCTGAGGCCAGGTGTTTCACTAAGAGCTACTCTGTCTGTCTTTTAGCCCTAAGCTACACTCCAGTTCTAACAGGAGAGGGCTTTGAGCCAGCAATCTAGCCAGCTACAGATTGGTTCCACAGGTACTACCACTGAAGATGTGTTAAAAAAAAAAAAAAAAAAAAAAAAAGACCTGAGGATAGCCCTGTGTCCAGCACAACACCCCCCCCCCCCCCTTCTAGGAGTATCAATAATTCAAAAGGACAAAGTGTTTGATACATGAGGGTAAAATGCTGCTTGCTTTACCCTCCTGTCAATATTTTGACGGTGAGTGTGAAGAGGAGAAGGAATCCAGGGGGACTCTGGCATGAAAAGTGTTCTTTCATGTTTTGCTAAGTGAGTGCTACCTCTCCTTCGCGCCAATTCTACATCCATGAAACGGAAAGTTAAGAGGAAGCTACTGCGAGGGTACAGTCTGTTCGGACCGACTGACTAACTTAACGACTGACTGGCTGGTAAAATGACTGAGCCCCACGCCGCCGGTGTCTTCTCCTTCTCCTTTTTCTTCTTCTCCTGCTCCTGCCTCCAAAGTCTCACTCTGTCGGTTACTTCCGCCGTCTTTTTTGAGCGTTCAATTTTTATTTCTCTTACACACCTTCACCTCCCTCCCACGGCCAAGTAGAAGAGGAGCGGAAGGAAGGTCATTAGAGTTGCGAGGAGGAGAGAGAAAAACGCACGGGGAGAGCTGCAGAGATGAAGGGGTGAGAATAAAACAAATGGAAAGGAGTGTACAAAAGATAATGAGGCCACAAGAAAGGGAGCGACTGAAAGAGGTATGATAACAGCGTAATATACTACTGCCAGTGTACTCCTGATTTAAAACAAATGGATTCTATTGTGCTCCTTTTTGAGGCCTATTCTGCAAATAAAAGCCGAAGAACTTGTTTTTGTTGTTTTTCAAAAAAGCCAGAGGTGCATCATCCAATGCTTAACAAGGATGTGCTGGTAAAACAGGTTGTCATCCACATTTGGGTTGCAACATTGCAACTAATCACTTAACTCTCCTCCCAAAAGTATCTTTGCTGCGATGCACAAACACGTACGCACACATGCACGCCTAAAGTGAGACTGGGTGTAAGCCACAAAACACTCCTTTAATTATGCTGTGAAGTTTTCTCCCAGATGCCCTAGTTATTCCGAAGAGCGGGGACACGGCAAAGTCTTTGGGGACAGACGTCGCTCCCTGAAGTGGGAGAAGGAGGATGGAAGACGTCCCTGGTGGCGCCAGGAAAGACCACGTCTGCGCTCTCAAGGGGGAGAGCAACGCGGGACCTTGTTTTCTCTGCTTTGTGTTCCGTCTCCAACCGATGAAAAGAAAACAAGACAACATCTCAGAGCTGCTTTTGTCTTTCCGGGAACAAAATGATATATAAATAAATAATTTAGATGCTGGAATAAAGTCATCAGACGTGCTATTAGAGCTTCGTGGACTGTTATCTTTCCCTTTTCTGTTGAATTAACAACACAAAGGGCCAATACATCTTTACTGATACCATGATTTGGTTGAAAATGCCAGACAGTCACGAGCCAACGTTGAGCCGCTTGCAAGAATACTTTGCGCAAACATATTGCTGATGAATTAGTAATTTGACACTTTGGCTCCAATAAAATTACTAAAAACTAACATCTAATTTTGCTCAGTTTCATGTTTTTCATGGATTGCAGATTTTCTAAGCACGTCTACATTGTTTTTTTGGGCTTTTTTTTTTTCCATTATTTGCCCGGGAACATTTCCCTTCCCAAGTGTTTTTAATCACACATTTGAATTCAATCAGATGTCTATACATGCTTCATATTGTTTCCTGCTCAAAAGGCATTATTGTGGCCTCAAGCTTATTTTTACACCACTAGTCTACAGTGGTTGCGTGTGTGTTAATGGAATGCATCTGCATGTCTGTCACATTTTGTTTTTGAACTAGCTCACATTGTAAGTCATGGATGGCTTCAGTTAAGTGAAACGTTACTGATATTAAACCACATTTCCACTGTCATCTGCTTTCCTCTGTATATTTAATTCACGGTGCAATGACCGAAGGAAATAAATCATAAAGGTTATCAAACGTATATCATGCATTTAGAAAAAATAACCAAAAGCAATTTCAGCTAATTCTGTCAGTCGGAAGAAACCTCAGGGACCCTGATGACAAAGGACTTGCAATTATCTGCGATAAAAAATAACTATTAGACAACAAGTCATTCATCACAAACAACATTAAAGGCTGTTTGTCCCTATGGGCTCTGACATGACTGGTTGAAGTGGTTCCTGAATTAGTGCAAAAATTAAAGCACAATTTCTTGTTTCTGTTACTGTTTTAGAAAGGACGATCACCATCAAGCCTTGAATTTTACCTCGTCAATGACCACGTGACCTCATTCGCATCAGGTGACTGGAACCCAGCATAGATGAAGTGCTTTGGCTGCTGATGCCATCCCTTCTTTAGAATAATGGGTAATTTGCTTGATATGGCGCCTCACATTAAAATCAATTAACACTCTAGCCCTCACCACACTCATCGGTCAACTCTGCACTTCTACGTCTAATAACAGTGTCAGTTTTGTATTTCGTTTATTTATTTTTTTAATTTGCTTCCTGTCTCTATAGTTACCAAGCTCGGTCTAATTAATATAATCTATATGTGCTGTGGGTTGTTCTGAGCGATGGCCAAGGTGATAATTAACAACTTTTCACATCACTAGAGTTATGGTACTCTTTTATCATATGTCAAGTGAGCTTTCAACTTACACATAAATTAAAGGCACATATTTATACAAAATGTCGTAGAGCTTTTTTTTTTTTTTTTTTTTTTCTTTTACATTTTCTTTGGCTGACAAATACGATCCCGTCTGTTTTACAGATGCTGCTGACATTTATGTGCACCAAAGCATGTTATTTCTGTGCATAATGAAGACTATGAGTCCGTCGTCATGGAAAAAATGCTCAGAATGACCGATAAGGTTCGTACTTAAAAAGAAAGCTTTGAGTTCAGGCAATTAAGCTAACTTTAGACTTAGCTTGGTGAAAATGAGAAATTCAACTCAGACAGTGTACATTAATTGGTTTTAAAGGTTTTTATTTTGTTCCTGTTGAGTTTGACTGAAGTGTGCTTTACAAGTTAACATGCAACTAAGCTGACGTTTGACTTTGTTTGGGTTCTCTATCTTT
>JAPQRN010000001.1:24140499-24171785 GCA_037367275.1 Coranthus polyacanthus
TTAAGTCTGTTTGTTGAATATGGTGAGGTTCCAGAGCATTAACTCTAAAAACACTCCCACGAAAAAAAAACCCAAAAAAAACAGGATGCTGCATGACTGAATCAAAACACTGAAGTTATACACCAGAAAATCAAATCAATAAGCTGGACTTACATGTAGCAGTTAGCACTTAGAGTAGATTTGAGTTAAAAAATAAAAAAAATCATTACCCGTGGAACACGCTCCGTCAGTCAGAACTGAGTAGAAAAAACATGCAGCAACACGGCTGCGTGTAGTAGGAAAGCTACAAAACCAGGAGTAAAACATACAATGATCTAAATCAATTAAAGGTAGTTGGACTTAACAGTGACATTTATACGTAGGCTACCTGATCTTGATGCTGCGGAAATACACTACCTGAAATCATACAAGCCTTGACCATGTTGTTCTTTTTTCCGCATGAGCCAAACTGTTTGAATAACACTCAAAACACAACCTACGCTACTACACTTTAAGTCCCTGCCTACAGTAGTTACATTCAGCTGCTAGTCAAACTCATTAGAAAGGTAACGAGCTGCACGTTTTAAATCAACTGGAAACATTAGGCGGCCATTTTTAGTCGGTAGTTGGTAAAAGGTTAATAGAATGTTGAACGTTGTCACTCAGTGAGTCGTCTCTCTGCCCAGTAATCATGGTAATCATCTTCATTCGCCTTTATAAATCATAGTTGAAATTATCAGAAATACATTAAAATAAAAACATTTTATCATTATTTCCACATTGTTTTCCGCTGTTTGACTGGCGCCCTTTTCATGACATCATCTCTTGGTGTCTTATTCTTCTTCTGCTGTGAGTTCAATGTGTGTGTATGTAGTTTGATTTTGTATCATAGGCTTTGTATATTGAAGTTATATCATCTTCTTAAGATGTATGTGCATTATTGGACTATTATTAGACTTATACAGTGGTGGGATAAAGTCAACAGAATAGACAATATCGTTAATCGCAGTTATTTGTATGACCATTGATCATCAAATCAAATTTCAATATCGTGACAACCCTAACTGTGATTACAACAAGGACGTCGCTGTTGTTTTTGAAATGTCCTGACTCTAACGCCCCATTGTGAACGTAGAAAACAAAGGGGACTTCTGCTTCAGATCACGTGGTCCGACATAACTCCTTCCACTTTGTTGCTCTAATTCTGTAACGACTTTTAGTCAGTCATGTAATTTCCCTCACTTCCTGCGGTTATTGCTCAGACAGTCAATACGGGGGTTTTACTGGAGTCATTCATTCAATTAGCCCACTTGACCGTCTTTCAATAGCTGCTCATGAATTTCCATGTTTTCATGCGGCTACTCCCAACTCTTCTTATTAAACATACATAAACGAGGCGTGATGCGAGACACAACCGCCTACCTGCACTACCTCATACTAATTCGGTTTAAATGCTAACGGATTTTGTTCACTGTACTTGATAGTAATTAGCGCTGTGAAAGTTTGTCACCGTTTTTTTTCCCTCACCCCCTTCCTCTCTCGCACATTACTCCCGGCTGTCTCATCTGCCGACATCTCCCCCAGTGACTCAGCTTCTTTCTATAATTCTCTTCTCTCCTCGTCTTATGTATGCATTTCTCTCGAACTTGGAACTTTTTCCACCTTTCCTCCAAATTCTCATTTGCTTCCTTTTTTGCGCTCGTCTCCCTGTGTTCCCTCGTAACTCGGCCTCTTATTTCTTCTCTTTACCTGTCTCACTTTCTCCTACTTTCTTTGCAGGCGAGAAGTCACAGAGATCAAAGGGAAGAAGAGATGGAAGAAGGTTAACCCCCACGCATATATCTTGCACTTTTTCTTTCTCACCCCAGCTTCTAAATCTAAGTCTGCCTTCCTCTAAACATCTCCATACACACATTCCATCTTTTCTAACCTCTTTTGCCTCTTTCCCTTCACTGTTTTTTTTTTTTGTTTTTTGCACCATATCCCCCCTTCTTGTTTCTGTCTCCCCTGATCTGAATATATGCCATTACAGCCGATGTCAGTCCGCGGTATCATTTAAAATACAGTCCGACACAGGAGGAGCATGCAAAAGATAATCCTCTCCCTGAAAGATTCACTAGATGGCAAGATGAAACGGAGAAGAAAAGGGATGGGAGAAAAGAATAGAGACAAGCTCCCACATAAGTAGCTATGTTCAGCCCCCAGAGCTGCCAAGGGGGCAACACTTCTCTGTTCTCTTCATAATTCACCAGCCCTATTAGTGTCTGTGTCTTTGTCTTCTTTTTTTTTTTTTTTTTCTTTCCTTTTTGTTTTTAACCATGCAGCGGAGGAGTGAGGTGTGAGCTTGCGCACTTACACGCATGTCCACAGATATTTATCCACGTGTAGAGAAGCACGCACAACTACACACCGCACACCTACATACACTCTAACTCTTTATATGTTAATAAAGTCCCTCTAGACTTTCTTTGTTCTCCGTGCTGCCTCATCCATCCCTTTCCACTTCCCCTAGAGTGTTCTATAGTCTCGGAACACATGAAGATACATAAATACAAATACGGAATATATATGTGCGCGCGTGTCTTGGAAAACCCATTTAATACATTCCTAAGAGCTGCATGTGAACACACATTGTTTGCACAACTTCATAAAAATATTAGCACTACAGTGACATGATGAAATTTCTAACACTGTGCTGCAAATCTCTCCAGTGCGTCATAAGGCTTATACATGATAACTTGCTCAAAGAACTCTCCCTCAAGTCCACCCTGGGACGCATAATCAGAGCCTTTAGACTGAGCTTTGTTAATTTATTTAGTCCTTCTTCTCTCTGAGGCATACCGCTGGGATTCTCCTGTTGGCTGCCCTGAGTGGGAATCTGTGGGATATCACTCGTCTCTGTGTGCTGACTTTGAAGCCACTTAAAGAGTCCCAACAGGAAAAAAAAAAGAAAGTCTTCCGGGTGGACCAAGTGAGCTGCTCAAAGTCAAGGTTGAGCAACCTTAAAATGTCGTCGTGTGCTCATAAAGACTCGGGATGAAAATTGATTCTGAAAGATTGAGGAGGTATTGATTGATGATGGGGGGGGGGTGGACAGCGTACATGCGTCACTGCAGCAGCCACACACACACACACACACACACACACACACACACACACACACACACACACAAACACACTGTGCCACACCTGTGTTTTAAAAGACACAGCATGGCACCGTGCACTGTGCTTTACCTACTGTTGCTGTCAGCATACAGTAGTTAGCAGAGTCAAAGAGAACAAAGACTGAAGGAGGCAAAAGAAGTGGGGGAAAAAAAAAAAAAAAGACCGAAAAATAATACTGCCCAACAGTTTTATTTACCAATCTTCACTTGCCCCCTCCTCTTCCTCCTCTCATTTTTTCTCCCTTTCCAATCAAAGTTTCAGTGCGCAACAATAAGACTGCTTACTCTCTCAAAAGCTGTTTAAGTGAATTTCACTGGCTCACCGGGGAATCGCCCCACTGAGGCTTTTGAAGGCATTGAGGCAGGGAGAGAAAGTAATTACTTTTTTCCCTAAACAGAAGTGGGGCGCGGCATGGTGTGTGTATAAAGGTTTGTGAGTGTGCGCGCGCGTCTGAGAGTATGAATTAGTTTGTACGGGTTTGTGTTAGTGTGCACGTATGAATCTGTGTCATGTGTTTGCCGCGCGACCGTGCAACGTTGCATTTGTGTCTGTTAGACTGAGAGACATACATTAATAGAACAACAAGGTTCTCACACTCAAAGAAGGAACAAAGCCCGGCAAAGCTTTCAATAAGGGCATGAGGCAGGAATGTTTGTTGGTGCGCACGCGCGTGTGTGTGTGTGTTTCAACATAGTTCTATTACATTTCACACATGCAAGAGAGAATTGAATGGACTTTCATAAGAAATGTTTCTTTTTTGTACTTTTCATTTGAAAGCAAAACTCACTGTGGACATTTTTATACCAGCTTTTAGTTTTGTGTTTTGGATTTACAAAAGCGCTTTGCATCCATTGAACAGTGTGTACGAATCCATTTTATTACAGTGAATGATGGTTATGCTGTGTCGATGCAACATCAAAAGAAAGTGTCTTGGGGTCTCATTTACGAGCGCGTATATGATGAGATCAACAGCCCAGTTCGACAGGTGGATTTGTGCGGCATCTGCGGCGTGCCACTTGGTATATGACTACTGTGGTGGAGAGGAAGTAGAGCATGAAGGCATTGGTCTTAAAGTTGATTTATGTTACAGCCTCAACATATGTTCATGAATAGGTAATGGTAAATACACGTAAAAAAAAAAAATTGCTTCCTTTTATGAACGCTTGCAGGTGAGGAGTCCTGAACAACATACATTTTGTTTGTTCGTTTGTTGATGAATTAGGGGCCCTGGCCGGCAGCAGGAAAAATGACGCAAAATACCGTAAATAACATTAAAATGTACAAAATCACTGTTGCATTTAGGCTGTGATGATGACATGGATAAAGCTGCTCTGTGGGAGATTTATGCACGCTCATGTGTTCACGCCGAGGTTATGTTGGAGTCTGTTTTGGTCGACGACGGTCTCTGCAGGCTACGTATAACGGACACAATATACTGACTTCTGTGTAGAGATTTTTGGCTCAAATTTTACATAGGAAACATTAAAGTTTCCGTTAGATTTAAACACAAAAGCAACTCAGTTTGAGTTTGGGAAAGATGATAGTTGGGGGTTAAAATAAGAACTTTAAGGTTAGATGACAGTGTTGTCATAGAATAACAAACCCCATTTATAGTTCACAGAATGGTTAAAAATAACAGTGTTAACAAACAAATGGCAGCCTACTGTGTTAAAGGTCGAGTGTGTAAGATTTAGGGGGATTTAAGGGGATCTAAGTACAGAAATGGAACATAATATTTAGAATTATGCTTTCATTAGTGTATTCAATAAGTGTATGTGAATATATGAACTGTTGGGTTTTTGTTAGCTTAGAAGGAGCTTTTTACATCTACAGAGGAAGTGGGTCGCCTTTCATGGAGTTCACCATCTTGTGTTTCCACAGTATCTCAGAACAGACTTCCCTCTTTTTCTGTTTTATAGCGAGTGGCATCAGCATTAATGTGCAATACCTATCTGCAGTCTCCTATTTAGTTTGAGTATGGACCAGAGTTAATATCCCCTCAACTAAAAAGCCCAGAACTGACAAAACAAACACTGGCTCTAACGACATTACACTCTGGGTCGTAAAAAAAAAAACCAAAAACAGCTACCTTAAATGAACTATGAACACGTTTTCGAGGGGTTTTGGGGGTTCACATATCTGAAAGCACATCACTTGGGAAGAAGCCAATAAGAGGCGCTCACTTCATCTCTTTAACTAGTTTCTACAGTCAGCATTCAGCACAACAAACCTCTTCCCTTTGCTTTCTGACCATTTGGCACTGCACCAGACCTCCATTCATGACCTCTAAGGTACTGAACCCAATTGGTGGTAAAGCAAATGAGATCACAAACACAAATCGATGAAATTCGTTTAATGTGCCAGTTCGGTTTGCCCTTAGAGTGGGAAAGGGAGCTGCTGCTGCTGAACTGAGTCAGTTCTTGGAATCTGATAATGTTCCCTTGACGTCTCCCTTCAAAAAATTAGACCTAGAGTAAACTGGAGGGATTGCATATCCTTCCTGACCTATAAGAACCTCTTGGGATCAACCAGAAGATGCGCTACATAGCCAGCTGCCATTGGGACAGAGCAGCTGAAAATGGATGGATGGGATGGATGGATGCTCTGAACATGTCCAACCAGCAGGAGAAGCAAAAAGAGACCCAGAGCACTTTAGAAACCAAATACTCCATGGTCTAGCAATGCCAGAGATGTCCCAGGAACATGTCGAGGTTGAAGAGGACATCTCAACTATCCCAATGACCGTTTTGCCACCACGAATAGCACAAATAGACGAAAGGAATAGCAGGTTATTTTTACCATAAGCACAACATTCCTTCTCAGATAGCAATACAAATATGTGCACTCATGTGTTCACCCGTGTGCATGCATTTGTGTAAAAGCGCTGCATTAAAATCAGGTCTTGTGTCGTGTCATACCATAGCAGCCCTAGCTGAGCCCCTTCACTAAAGCCGGGCTTTGGCTGCTCTTAGATCACACTGTTTCTTATGTAAATCCATCTGACACCACGCTGTCACTAACATAGCCCTCATTTTTTCTGCATCTCAAAGCCGCAGTTCTCATACTCAGTCATGTTGTCCAACATTCCTTCATTATTCTCTCTTCACAGTAAATGGTCATTTATTCAGTTTATGTACACATTTTTCTTTTGGCATATTGTTTTCTTTTATAATTCCTTTTGGTGTCCTGTCAAAGAATCCACGTTTCTGTATAAAGAAAACATTCTCCTAAAGCTTTCAATGAACAAAAGATAAAAAAAAAAAAAAAAACAACAACTGTCTGGAACAACTGCCACGGTGAGTAAACAACAACGATGCTACACCAGGCTTTATTTTTCACCAAAAGAAAAAAACTGCCAGTTACGTTTATTGCTGGTTACTCCTTTAGATGTGAAGTAAATGCTGTAATAAGTAAATGTCTGGCAAAGGTGTTTCTTAATCAGAGAGATTTTTTTTTTTTTTAAACAAATTCCTCAAAAAACAACCTATTAACTCATATTTAAAGACCTCACTTGGAGCTGTCCCTGTTTTACCAGAGACAGCTCCAAGTTTTGGTACTTTTTTAACCATCTGGCATGATCTGCACAGAAAGATACTTTGATCACAGTCATCTCATTTAGAAAGGTTCCCAGTTTACTTTTACCTTGGCACTGTGAACAGTTACTGCCCTGGTTAAAAATCCTTGCTTCATTGTAATAACTGTCTATTTTGAGTCAGCTTTGATGTGGTTTGGGTTTGTTAATTTCATATAAAATTACTGACCTCCTTATATGGCATCTAGAGCTTCACATAGATTCATAGTTACATGCATGCATGATGGGATTAGTAACACAGTTTTCTGAATGAAGTCTGAATGTTTTAATCTGAAAATTCGAATCAGATCTTTCACTTCACCTACTAATGCCATCCAGTGGGAGCTATCACCGTGTTAGTGTTATAACTAAATCACTTACAAACTGTATCATTTCTGACAGATACCTAAGTAAGCATTTGTAAGATGTTCCTAATATTTTACTTACTCTATTAACCTTTAAATAGGATCAGAAAAAGCTTAATGATTTCCAGGAGGAAATAAGGTTGACAGAGCAACAACAGTGGGGGGGGGGGGGCAAATTGAGAAGAAGCACACAAACAGAATATAAATTTTGCAATACCCGATAGAGCTTTTATATTTAAGTACATTTTGGTGCTCAAGTAAATTAGAAATAGAAAAAAAAGCGGAAAAAAAGCAACCAAGCTGGGCCAAGACTATTTGAGTAAACGGTGAGTCAGTTTGATTTATTTAAATACCTAATTTTCCAAGATTGTCCAAGGACTTTAACGTGCCACTATACACTACGATGCCTACTTCTTGAACCTTTGGGCCCATGCCAGTCATCTGCTATTCGCCAATTCGGCTGGTTTTATTGCTTCACCTAATGAGTAAAGGCACCTTATGACACCTTTATGATTTAAGCTACTGTATCTTGGTTTCATTTGACTCTTGTCTTTCCAATCCTTTGACCTATCTTTATAATTGTTTGCTTCTCCCATCTTCACGAATTTTCTCACCCGTTTGTGTTTTTCTTCATTTCTTGGCATCCATCAATCTGCTGTCTTTAAGTAATTAAGTAAGTAAGTAATTGAGTAAACTCCGACTATCAGAAGTGGTGGTGATTACGATCGCTTGCAAAGAGAGACTGTGCTGTGTTTACTGTTACTGACAGAAACTAACTGTCCTTTCACATAATCGACAAGAGGTTAGAATGTGCACTCTTGGCAAGGACTTCATATAGAAAGTGGACGGAGCCACCATGACGTCAGCCATTGTTTTGAAGCCAGGAGTTTGTGTTTGGCTCTCACCATTTTGGCTCTTTGGAGTCTGAAGCATAGGCGTAGATTTCGGGGGGGCTTTATTTGAAGGAGGTTTGTCTTAGAGGTAGGCCTTAATTTCTATTTTCCTCTGTTTAATAAGCAGAAATGGTCCTATTTAGTACGACATCTCATCTTAATCAAGTTCCTTTTGCAATGCACCCTCTGCAAGCGCAAAACAAAGTAAAAGCCATCTAGTGTTTCAGTGGATAGAAAGCATTCATTGCTTATCACATCTCCAGTGACTGAAATCGGACAATAACACTTCAGATGATTGATCTAGAACAACAAAGTGGTGAAAATACCTGGATTATATCACTGAAAGTATTAAACTTGCAGAGGTGTTATTAGTGCTGTTTGCTTGTTTGTAACTGAAGTAGTTTCCTGCCATAAAACCTTGTTAAGAACAGCAGATAAACTTCTAATATTAGCTGCAGCAGCTGTGATTTATTGACAGTGTGAAACATTTGAATTATAATTTCATTAATTGGAATTCATTTAGGTTACATGAACACGAAGCTTTTTGGTGCGATGTGAAATGTAAACAAACGTTTTTAGGTTATTAAGGAAAGTTAGTGAGTTAGATCTACAACTTTTCAAATCAGTCTCCACTATGTAATGAACTGCAGGTTTGTTCTCTTTTAACATGCTATTTGTTAGCTCTAAATTTGTCAAAATTACCTGTGTAGATGCTTTTTGCAGTTGTGCTTTAGACATTTTTAGGGTTGTTAATGAACAGAATACATATTTGAATCCAATACAGAATATCTGATAACACTGTATGTTCCATTACCTTGTATCTAAATTTGTATTTTCCTTGTATAAAGACATTTCCATCATAACCTGATGTCATAAATTGATTAATACATTTCACCAGAATGCAGGAAATGATGTGTTTATTGCTCAAAATTTCCCCAGACCCCCCTGGATGTGTTCCCCCCAATGTTCAAATGAAACCTCCTCTCATGGTCAGAAGTGACCATATTTGGACAAAAGGGTGGAGGTGCAGGAGCGTGATGTGTCATTTGATTGTCTTCTTAGTGTAACTTATCAACCGCATCTACAGTCAAGCTGTCTGTACGGGGAAAAAAAAATGTTTTATTCAACAAACAGAAGCTCTGAAAGTCTGACTCATCAGGAAAATTAGCTGTCAATCACACCTGTCAATCGAAGCCCAACACGGCAGACATTAAAGCCTTCTATTAGCCCAAAAACCAGAACACTTATTAGAGGGTCCAAATAAAGACAATGAGATCAGGAGAATTTTTAGAGAGAAGTTTAATGTAAGTTTGTGGGAGCCAGGGCTTTATGGAGCAGTCAGTGGTAGCCAATGCGGCCTCCAGATTGCGAACTGATGTCGTTGTTAACTTGCTAACTTCAGTAGATATCTTGGCAATAATTGATGTCTTTAACATTGTGTCAGAACTGTTATTTCTTCACACTCCATTGATACTTATTGTTATTTTTTTTAACGTTTGAAACTAAAAATATACGAATTGCCCCTTTAAAGCTGCAGCACTTGATAGTTTTTAGCGTCATTGGGCAAAAATTCCATAATTACCTTCCAGCATATTGTAATTCAAGTGGTCTGAGAGGACAACAGACTTCGGCATGTACTCCTTGCCGGTGTTTTCGGGCTGTAGAAAATCTACCCCGTGACGCCCAGATTTTAACCAATTACAGGTGTTTTCAGGCAGGTAGGAGGGTTAAATAAGTGACTGACAGATTTAATTACCGTTCGCTCATCAGATTCTGTCAGACGTGACCTGGATGTGAATCTACTGCTCTACTTCGTGTCTCAACACGGAAGCTTGGAAAAATAGCTTCACTTTTCTATAACTGCATGAAACGACGTCGGGTTGGACCCAGAGAAGAGAGCTGCACAAGGAAGGTGTGTATTTCGAATTCTGCTGTTTTTTTCCTCCTGATTTTGGCTGCTGCAGCTTTAACCTTCAACCAATGTAGGCAACATAAACTGTGAATCAGGGCGCATTTGAATAAAAGAAACTTTAAAATCTTATGCATATATAGCAAGTCCAATATGAAATATGAGAAATACACCAGATAAAAGCTTGGTGTAGTTGCTGGAGCCAAGGAGGCCTTGTATTGTATGTACAAGCTGTCAGTCAGGGACTTTATTCGACACTTAAAGGACCAAATGAATAGTGAATGCCAGTGAGTGAATATTATATGAATAAAAAAGGGCCGTGACCTAAAGCTTCCATCAATTAATGAATATTGCCCCAACTTGAGTGAGTCTTATTATTTACATACCGTAAGAAATATCTGTTCATGAGTTTCAATTTGAACACAAGAAGCCAGAGAAAAATGTAGCATTTGCTCCTCATGCTAACCCAAAGCTCACATATTTTCTTCCTTATTTTAAAGGCCTATTTTCAGCTGTCTCTTTCCAATCATCTAAAAATGATTCACTTGGATATGCATTGAAAACACAGTTTACTTAAAACAAAAAGAAAAAAAAAGGATACCATGGAAGTATTCTGCATAATTTATGCACATACGTTTCTGTATGTAGGGACAGAGTAAGTATCCATGCGGAGGGTGCTGCAGTACAGATGTGTGTAAGTGCTTTCATCAGCTGTAGTTATGGAAATACTGTTGACGCGTTAAATAAATTACTGTACGTAAGAAGAACAGGTAATGCTTCAGTAGCGTGAGCTGAGACGGAGAAGCCACATATGTAGTTGTTGCTAAAGCTAAAGGAAACGGTTTGCTTCTTTCTGTGCTTCACTCAAATGTTACACATGTTAACGTGGTAATATACTGTTGTGTATTAAAACCATCCAGCACACATGGAGCACCACAGCATTATTAATATGATATTAATATTGTGAGTCATGTTTGTGGCCACCTGTGCACTATAAGTCCATTCATTTCCAATTCGTGTTTGCCTCCCACCTCTTTAGGAGAAAGTACCTGGCTTTTCAGTTTCTAAATACTCCATTATGTTCATTAGTGTGTCACTAACTTTGTCTGGGTTGCTAGCGTTTGTTGGTGGTTTTTTTTTCTAAAAAAAAACAAAACTGTATTCATTGATGGAAACAGCTGTGAATAATTGAATCAAAACAGTGATGTTGAAGTCAATAAAACCAAAGTAATGAGCTAAAAGTAAAAGCTAAAAAGCTTTGTAAAGCTGAGGGCAACTGCAGTGTCGGGAGATAATTTTTTTAATGGGCTTATCACTATCAGCAAATCAATCCCTGATAGTCTTCTGATTAAATGTAAAAATTAAAAAATAAAATAGTTAAGTGCAGCTTTAATAAAATACTGCTTTTAAGATTTTAAACGTTTACAGCTTTGGAGGCCCTACCGGTTGGAGGAAAATGATACTAAATAAAAATGACTGAAAACTCTATCATTGAGGTTAGGATTTTACTGCCGTCCGTTTGTCTGTTTATTTTTTTGTCTGTTAGCAGTCCAATCCTGATTTTTTTTGTGTGTGTGTGTTTGAATTCCTGATGACATTGAGTATAGATGATTTAATTTTGGCTGCATTACGTCAAAGGTTAACGTCAGCAAAAATTTCCATTTGTGAATGGAGCAAAATTTTAAAAAGCCTTCACCAACCAGGCCACACTTGATGACATTTTGAGGAAATACACGGTTTGGACATGGTTTGCATTTATGTGCTGACTTCCCAGTGCAAGATGCATTATTTCGGTAAATGTCCATTCCTTTCCTTTTATAGTGAGCTGAGTTTTGACAAGATTTGATTCCATTAATTCCGGTTTTTCTTTTGCATTTCAGCCGCAAAATCATCTGTGCATACTTCCCTTGGTTAATTGAAAAGACACCTGGAACCTCATGGTCTCCCTGGTCCTACACTGTCTGACTTGCATGCCATTGCAGAGGCTCTGTTTTAACACATACCGTCATCCTGGCATTTCTTACATGTCTTTGTCTTCCAGAATGCAAAATAAAATCTTTAACAAATTTGCATTCATTTGCATAATCTGGATCAATAGGTGTAAGTGCTCAGAGTTGGGTTTAGAGTTGCAGAGTTGGGTGACTGAGCTGGCTTTGCAGAGGCTTACTCTCCCTCAGTGCTGCTCATAACGATTTAGTAATAAGTTAGTATTAATATACTTCACTGACAATACTAGAGGAAACATTAAGGATTATTGTTTATGTGTTTTTTTTGTTCACAAATGTCTTAAATACCACTCACACAGACATGCATTTTGGCCACTGTGTATTTTTGTAGTTATTATCAATACGAAGAACAGGGAACAGAAGATTCTTTAATGTCTAGTCAAGACATACATTAGAGTCAAGGTGACGATAAGAACAATTAGTCATTGTTTCTGTTTAGCGTAATTGCTAGGGATGCTTTGTTATCGTCGGGAATGTGGCTGCCTTGCCTCTCTGAGCGCTTTCTAGTTGATAATGTACAACTTGATATATGCAAGAAAGAAATTCTGTCTTTAAAAGAAAAATATTCCTTGACGGTGTGCCCTGTGAATGTTAAACATACATGCTCCACTGACTTTGACTAGTTAAACTCAACTCAAACTGAATGGCACCAAGCCATGCCCTCTGCAGTTAGCCATGCTCCAGCTAAGACCTGCCACTCCCTCCCTCTCTCGCTTCCTACTTGACAATCGCTCGCTTGGCTTCCCTTTTACCCCTCTCTTTATCCTTTTCCTCGGCTACGAAGTGCCACTCCCACGTGCTCTCTGCATGACAATATTCAACACCCTCATCCTCCTCTGACAACGATGACCTCTTTCCCCCTCATTTATCCCATCCCTCATTTCCTCCCTGGCTAAGATCTGTCCCATCCCTGCAGCATACGGAGAGGCTAATGTTAATACGGCTGCTGAATCCGGAGGGCGTGGAGCTGGAGACGGGCACGGAGACAAAGACAGTGATAGACACGTGAACATGCATATGTATGAATACACACTTATGCATAATCTCAGAAAAGAGACGGTTGAAACACACACACGCACACAAACACTAAGCTATAACAGAGTGTAAGGTGCACACATATCCAAGCGAAGGGATTGAGGGTGTCAACGGTGACATGTGTGTGCTCTGTCAGTCACCGTTTCACCATGTAACTGAGGAAATGAGTGTCCTTCTGAGATTGTGTATGTGATTGTGGGCTGCATCACGAACTGCGCGTGCACATTTGTGTGAGCATCAGTTTACATCTTTTAATTCCTGGCCGTGTGTCGATGACAACCAGCCATCTCATCAGTTGACAGGGGGGCAAGGGGTGGTATTAACCGCCTCTCTGCCCTGTCTGTCTGTATTCTTGAATAACTGCAATTTCTCATTCTCATGCGTCTGGAGAGATCTGGTCAGATTAATCTCTTCGTTTACAGAGGAGGAGGTATTTACACAGAGGATGAGCCTCAGATTTTAACACAGATGACTCATAAATATATTTACTTAAATGCGACATGATTGATTGGGCTGTGTTTGAGTGTGAGCGGAGGTCTGTGATGGGGGAGGCAGGACAAAAGAAAGAAGCAGCTAATAAAATGATTGATTCATATCATTCCTTCACACAGTTATAGTTGGTTTCTGTTCTTATACTTGTGCACAGTGTACAGTTACGTGGTACTTGTACTTTTAGCTATTAGCTATTTTAGGATCCAAATACTTAGAGGGGCTAACGTCAGCTAACTCTAGTTTCTTAATGTTAGTCCGGAAGCTAATGCTTACATTAAGAGAATATATTAAGAATTAAGAATAGGTTCAGGTTTTTAAGTCTTTTTCCTTTATTCCAGTCACAGTCAAGCTAATGACTGGGAGCTAGTATTAGCATTAGCTGTCAGACTTCCCTTAGCACACTATTGTTAGCTGGTGAGCATGGATTAGCAAGCTAGCATTACCAGGCTAGTATGGTACCTAGCCATGAAAATAAACTGTGGTAATTACTATTTTTGCTTCCAAAAATATTTCATGGTTACTGTTTTGGTAATTATGTGATGTTTATACATTTTTTGTCCATGTAATTACCAAACTGTAATGTAGAGTACAAGCACTAGTTTTTTTCCCCACTAGAGTTGTTAGATCTGCGAAAGTTTGCAAATGCTCTGCCTAGTTTTTCTTTGTCAAACATGTACCACTGAGTCCATATTCAGTGTGAGGCATCGCCGTATTTCAACACTCTGCACAAATCATTCTATTTATACAAGGTTTGATAGAGAGTGTGATGAATCAAAGGCAGTCTAGTGTGACAGTATCAGAGAAGCTCTTACTACATAGATCGGTCTGGCTGGGTTCTCATCGCGACACCGCTGGGGAAACACTAAGCACAAGATGTTTTGATGATATTTGTACATTTCCCCCTGTTGTGTCCTTGCATTCATTTGATTCTAATTGCCTTAGGGAATGCCAGTGACAGGCGTTACAAATGAATTTTACACTGTATCATTACATATTTATACAGTCAAAAAATTCTGAGCGGAGCTGAGCGTGATACAAAAATAAAAGTAAGCGAATGTGACACGTAACGCTAAACTGCAGAGCTTCTTTTTTCCACCTCTAATGACACTCCATGTCCAGGGACTGTATGTGATATCACAGGCAGGCTGATATGACATAGTAAACGTGGTAATTTTAGAGTGACGAGAAAGACAAAAAGCGCGTGTGTGCTTCACCGAAACACCCTGTACTTGCAAAACTAGTTGCAATTCTTTTTTTGTCACTTCTCGTGGTGTCAAAACATCTGTCCTACATTGAAAATAAATAAATAAAAAAAAAAAAAGACCACATCAAAAACATCCTTGCTGGCTTAATCCTGCATTCAGTCACTCTGATTAACCACTGTCAAATATCCCCCACTGCCAGTGACCCTTACACCTAAATATGGAAATATGGAAATTACCATTTAAAACAAATATAAGCGTGCCTCTTTCCCATACTCCCTCAGATCCTGGTTCATTAAAACACATCGGACACCGCAGTAATGTAGCACAACTGCTGTGACATATGGTAAGTCCACCCATTCAAGATGAGCGAGGGAGTGAGTAAAAGGAGATACAGACTACATCCAGGTATGGGATACATTAGTAGAGATGTGTGTGTCTATGAGAGTGTGTTTATGTGTGTATATTTACTTGTGAGTGAGGTACTATCAAGCCAACCTCTAATTACCTAGCTACTCATTAGTGCCCAGGTGCCAACTCGCTATTGGCAGAGGCTAACTCCATGCAGACAGCCGGGGTGACATGTTAATGGTGTAATTGTGCTGACCTGTGTACCCTGATGGTTGATAATTACCTTCTCCATGTATCTATAATGTGAAGGATTAAAACAAGAAGGGTTACTAGGGGGGAAAAAAGAGGTAGGAAGGGTCCTGAGACCCCACGGAGACCCTTTGGGAGGTGCACAAGCTGCAGTTTAATGGCTATGACTAAATCAAAGTAGAAGGGAAAGCCTGGTGTGTGGTGGTGGTGGGGTGAGAAAAGTCAGTGGTGGTTATTTCTCAATAATCAGACAGCTAGGTCTGCTGGGAGAATATGCTAATGTCGGTTTTACTTCACTTCCTATGTGCCATGATTAGAATTTAGTCAAAGTTTAAAGTAATTCACCTGTGTATAATTTCACAGTATACTATTGAATGTGAATAAAAATGGATGGGATGCGTTTGTTGTGTGTAGCTTATTACAGCAGATAAAATGACCACCGTAAGCTGAAGTTAACTTAGCCAACGCTGACAGTCATTTACATCCACTGATTTTACTTTATCAAATGATGATGTGAGAGTATCCAGTGAGGTTTCCCGCTATGGTCACATACACAGTAGAGTGATTTTTTATTTCCCCCGACGCTGTCTCTCAGAATTTCCGTTCATAACCACAGATACATTTTTTTATGAATGTAATCAAACCATACACAAGTGGACGGAGCCCACGTGACATCACCCATTGGTTTCTGCCATTTTCAAGTCAGGAGTTTGCATTTTCTGCATGTGTTAAGTACTGAATATGAGTTGTTTTTGAGTAATTAATAAATTCAGGCAATTGCTTATAAATAATGCACGGTGAGTTAGTTTCATTTTTCAAGAAACTTGCCCAACCCTTGTTAGACCACGCTGAAGTTGAGAAGATTTGTCCCGGAGATCAGTGCCAATAATAAGGTATTCTTTTTGTAAGAACACACAAGAGCCCCCTTAAAGGGATTTGGAGGTTTTAACTACTATGCTCATAGATTCACACACTCAAAATTGGAGTTATGCATACTAAGCCAGCCAACTTATGATAAGCCCACAAATCTGAGCCCCATATTACTAACCACTGCATCTGCTTAGGTTCAGAGTCCAGTGCAGTGGCAGACGCTATAGGATTATAGCTACCTGAACACCCTGCTCTTTCACTCAAGTACAACCTATGTGCCAAATGGATGTATTGCAGGAAGATGAACAAGGTGTAGAGCTAATGCCCTCCACCCACTGATAAACACTGACTGTGTTTGAAATGGTATACCACATACTACTGGCATGCTGATTCTGACCAAAAGTAGTGAGTGACAAAGCTGAAAATGTGTAGTATGCCAAAGATATCCCAATGTATCCTGCACAGCTCAACGTTTCTCAGTATGCCACTTGAGCAGTCTTCATGATACACTGCATCCCACAATGCATTACATTCATCGTTTTCATCTTCTTTTGTCTAATGGTGGGCCGCAATTAGTGCATTATCGCCACCTGCTCTAGTAGAGTTTGGGCCAGAGTTCACTATTTTCAGACATTAAATATGGGTATACAGCTCAGGAAATGTAGGCAAAAATAACCACGCACACAGTCAAATGAAGCACACAAAACTGCTATGGTACGATTTGCTATGACATATTTTCATACAAGCGATCATTTAAATACTTGTGCAGTTTGAGAATATATTTCTATGTATTTGTAATACGTTTCTAATATATGTTGTTTATTCACCCTTTTGTGCCAAAGAAACCTTCATCATAAAAAAAAATAACTGAACTGTTTTAAAGACTTTCAGGCCTTACTTCACACTATCTTTGCAGATAGATAGACCGAGCACTGATCTGCAAAAAGGGCTGTGGAAGATTTAGTCATAAAGAAGAAGACTGAGTGCGTGCCAACCAGGTAAACAATGGAGGGCAATGAGCATTCGGCCTCAAAGAGATCTGGCCAACATCCACTTGTCTGAACAATCAGAGATTTCCGTGCCAAAATCTCGGATTGCACAACGGGTTCAAGTTCTACTTCACCGTATCCGGAGGAGTCAATCAGTGACGCTTGTGAACCTTTTCTTTTATTTTCATCTTAATAGACTGTTACCATCCCCTCCTGATGAATGCAGTTTATCTATAGAACATCAGTCTGAGAGTACAGAGTCTACAGTAGCAGAGCATTTTTCAGATCCTCTCAAGGAATAGAAACCTCTCAGCTTCGATAGATAACGCTCTTCTTTAACCCAGGATGAGTTGGTGAGTGGGCTTTGTATATCAATTCCCTGGTTTCGAGATCATCAGAATCCATTAAGGATGACACACACGATATTTTCTTTCTTGGTGAAATCTTTCAAGTCTATAGATGTGACCGGGCTGTCTTTCGCACTTCTTTTTGCCAAAATGCCCCATTCAAATGCTAAAACTCATCAACTGGCAGAATGACGGCGGTTATTAATACAGGATAACCGGTTAATTGTCACCATTCCTACCACACTCCATGTGAATATTATTTCATGCCAGGAAACACTGCTTTCATTTTAGTCAATAGTGAATTTAATTCAGGTCCATAATTGTGTCAGTGCTAAGTTACGTCCCCAGTTGAGACAAATCACTTCATCGCATTACTTATGAATGTGACATATCTGGCCATACCAGTGTTGCAACCACTTCTCGTTTTCCTTTGGGCAGCAGAGAGTGCTGTGAAAAGAAATGCTGCTTGCCAGCCTTTTGGCCACAGCAGTGCAAAGTAAACAGCCCGGAGATGGAAGTCTTGGCAACATGCTTAAGCAGGCCGGTTGGTAATGAGATAATGTCGCAAAATGCACTCGCACTCGTTTCACAGCAGCAGACTAGAGGATCAGTCTAGAACCTACACTGCTCATACCACTATCAGTCAAAAGCATGCTGCAACGTAATATAGAAACACCTACATTGCTCTCCCTTAAAAGCAGAAGGCAAATTACCCCTGAGCCACAGTCATGTAGAAGGTTAGGACATTTAATTAACTTACTGTAGTTTGGCATGGTGGCAAGAATGAGGAAGGATATGGCACTGCAAAATGGGCTGAAGACTAAATGTTAACTAGAACAGAGATAAGGTGAGAGAGAAGCAGCACATAAAAAGTCATACTTTAACAAGCAAGCAGCACTAGAATTGAGATGATAATGGTCACACCTATAAAGAAAAGCACAAGATCTGACCCTAGATATGGTATTTGTCTGCCCTCTTCAACGATATGTGTCAGGTGTGTATGCGAGAGCTGCTGTGTTCCCTGGGGTGTCTTTGGCCATGGTTACTGCCGCTCTTACAGGCCACAGAATCAGGTAGCACCAGGTACTAGCAGGCTTTAACAGCTATAACCCCACTCCTTCTTTTTCCAGTTCCGAGTGTAATAGAGAGTAGTGATACAGCTGGCCAGGGGGTAACACTGCTGCCTCAACACTCGTAAAGGAAACAGATGAGGGCCATTCAAAACTCAGGCACACTCATTCCGCCTGAGAAATACTGGTGGGACTGTGTTGCTTTCTGGAGCAGCATTTGGCAAAACAGTGGGAACGGTTTACATGCACAAACAAGCACGTATGAAATGTGTGCGAGGATGTTGTCATTCACGTACAACAGTAATGAGTTCCAAGTTGCTCCATATTCCACATGGATATTTCATAACAGAAAATATTGCATACAGAAAAGCCATTTCTGATTGCAGTTTCTGAATTTTTACTGTATGTATTTTGCGTTGAGCTGACTTTGTACACATTATGTTCATGACAGTTTCTGCCATGTTTCACTTAGTCATAAAGCACCTCAAATGGTGTTTGGTTATGAACATTATTCTAGACTCATTCAATAAAGTCTACTGTTCCAACAAATCCCTGCTTTATATTCCTGAATAACCTTGACTGCCTCAGCATTGAATGCACCACTTGGGGATCCAGGGGCTCTCTTTGTCATTAGGAGCTGTTACACAGTAAATCTGGAAACTAGATTGCGGGGCAGTGAGCTGTGGCAGGGTTCAGGAAGGTAGCGGCAAAGGCGGGATTGACAGCATTGGCAGTTAAATCAAACAGACGAGGGGGAAATACAAATATTTGACTGGGATTCAATTGGCTTTTGATCAGACTCAATAAGAGGTGTTATAAACCAAGCAAGGCTGGGGGTTTTAATAGGACGGGCAGCGGCCCTCTGTATCACCACACTGACAAACAAATTTCAGGTTATTAGCAGATAATGCAGTGGGTGGTAGAGGAGAAAGGGGAGAATAGAGGAGATTATTCAGAGAAAATAAAGAGTGAGTGAGTCAGTAAATGAATATATGCAGATACAGAATACCAGCGGGAGCAAGTGCTGTTTTGAGGAGATGGGAAGACAGGGAAGCAAGGTGAAAGCTGATTGGATCAAGGATGGCGTAGGTGACAGTTTTGATGCAGCCTCTAATCAGTTGATTTTGTTTTGATCTGACTTCGATTTTTGACCCAAGAGTAAGTGATGAGGGAAAATTGCACACTTATTTCAAAGATGAGCACTGAGCAACAGCATCAAAAGGTGAACTAAATAAGGGAGACAGGGGCAAACAATGTGAAAGTGTTTCCGTACCGCCTAGACAGAAATCACAGAAATGCAGTGATGAATTTGAAAAACCTTTGCAGAAAGTTCTGACGTTTTAAATGTTTTTTTACTTAGCTCGAACAACAACAAAGGTTTTGATAACTGCATACCAAAGGTCTCTACTCTTTCTGAACAATGTAAATATCCAAGCATCTCTCTCTGCAGCATTCAGACTCTTGATAACCAACAGATGCCCTTTAAAAAACAGGGACTAATAAATAATGTATGCAAGTAATACTATTCTTCTTGAATTCTATGCTTATGGTTAAACTGGTTTGGGTAAGAAATGCTAGAGGTGAAACTTAATGATACTTATTTTGCAGATTACATACACTGTGGAGTGTATGTAATCCCCCCCGATCGATTGAAATGTCTTCACTCAAAGCATAAGCAGAGCTCTGAGCGGTTCCACGTTCTGATACAATGGCCCGATGCCTTGTTAAGCAGAGGAGAAACACTCACAAAGTGGTAGCTAATGTAAAGTGTTAATGGTGAAGTAGATGTATTTATAGTAGCTGCAACAATATTAGCATTAGAATAAACTTCCTGGAAATCCAGCTCCGTTTTTTGGGTTTGGAAGCCAGAGTGTTTCATGTTAAGATTAAAGCTTTCCTCTTTAGTAAAGCTAAGGCCGACTCAGGTGGCTCTGAACCATCCTTTGGTTTTGCTGCTGTAGGGCACTTCCCATGATGCACCTGAGCACCTCTATTTTCTTCCACTCTCCATGCGTTTATATGCCACAATTACATGTTATAAAGTTTGTGCTGTTATACTGCCATAGCTTATGCTTTTTCCTCTCTCTCCCTGTACCTTTCAGCAGTATCTCTGTCTCTGGCGCTGTACGCTCTCTGATGCGTGGTTACTGGCCCCACCAACCTACTCGCCGTTTGTTTGTTTGTTGTTCTTTATAGTCTTCTCTCTCCGCTCACCCCAACTGGTCGAGGCAGATGGCTGCCCACCCTCAGTCTACTTCTGTCAGAGGTTTCTTCCAGTTAAAAGGGAGTTTTTCCATCCCACACTTGCCAAGTGCTTGCCCAAGGGGGGATTTGTTGGATTTCTCTCTATAATACTGTAAGGTCTTGACCTTACTATGTAGAGTGCCTTGAGATGATTTTTGTTACAATTTGGTGCTATATAAATAGGATTCTACAGGATGCCAATAGATCGTTTATTCAGATTGGATTAGAAATATTATTACACATGTTCAAAGGAGGAAAAAAAAATGGCAATTTGTGTTGAAATAAGAGGATAATGACCACAGATGGAAATTCAAACAGATGTGTCTCAGAGCGTTTTCACACCTGAAAGTGCAAATCATGGTCTGAACCAAGTATTTCATTTTTTTTTATACATTTCACCAGGTTAGTTTGGCTTTCATACTGCAATTTTGGAAGCAAACTAAACAACGTAACATGATATACCTTTGTCAGACCATATCATTATTAAATACCCTGTTTCCTCCTCTCCCCAGGTGCTGCAGCGGCTCATTTTTCACTTAGTTTCTTCCATTTGTTTATTTCTCTTCTTTTATTTATTGTAATTGGTCCAAAAGCCAAACAAGGTACGTGTGCAAATTCTCAGAGGCTCGAAATGCTGTCCAACTATTTTCCAATTTAAGAACACTTTTAAACAATGAGCGTCATGTTTGAAAAAGTAGGAAAATAGAAAACGGAGCCAAATGCAGACTCGGGGACAGACAGGCTCGTGGGGTTTAGTGAAGTTATTGATGAAAAGAACCAAACTCACTGACAGACAGGAGGAACGTGCAGAAACCAGGGAGTCCAGTAAACAAGGACAAGCAGGAGGACACAACGGACTTGGGGCACGAATAACCGCGTCACAATCTGGGAGCTGAAAGACGGGAAAACTCAAAAATATACGCAAAGGGCTGATTTCTAATGGGATTACAGGTGACACAGAAAACTGACGGGGGGAAAGAACAGAAAAGTCGGGAAGTAAAACCAGCAAGGATTTGAAATGATTTGCAAAATGAAAACAGGAAGCATGACAGGGAAAATACTACGCAGGATTACAATGAGGAGTGATATTTGTGTTCGTTTTGTTATTGGTGCTGTTTATTGAGAGATGTTTAAAGGTTATAAGGTTTTTCTTTCTGCTTTTTTCAGTCATGTCATTTGTATGATTTTGGTTACAACTGTATATGCGCAGTCTAAATGTTTTTGTTTTTTTTTCTTTAACGATTACAGTGAAGTTTAAATAAAAAAACTTCAAATGAAAGAAAATCAGCTTTTGTAAATCCTGTTTGTTGGTTTCTACAATTTTAAATCCTACCCTACCTTTGAATGAGGTTACTATTGCAGGATAAATTAGTAACACCTCCTCCACAGCAGCTCTGATTGGACAATGAAAATATGCAAATGATGCCACTGCAGTGTTGTCCTGGTTTATGTGAATAAAACTCTGTCTGTCTCTCTGCGAGGCAATTCTCACAGCTCTCGCAGCTACCGGTGGCAAGCCTGTGCAATACAATTAGGTTCAGGTCATGTGATTTCACATCGCGAGCGGCACATGATGAGGATATAAACTCCACTAACAATCAGTGTATAATTGAGCCAGATGATTGAGAAGATTTGCCTTTAAGAGAGCTAAACGCAAAATGAGAATAAGCCAGCATGATTTAAATTGCAATCACGTTAATGGCTGGCTTGGTTCTAATCATGATTGCTCTTTCTTCCACATCTGTTTATAACATGCATTTTCATTAAACATAAATAGCCTCATTTCTTCAAAGACACAATGTGCGATGCGAATATAAACAAAAGGACCGAGGCATCTCTGACTCAAAGTATATTTAGAACCTGCTGCTACTTTTAAATTGATCGAGTGATATGTAAATGGAAGACGTGAATGAATGAATGAATGATCCTTTACTGTCATTATAGCAGGCAGTGCATCGAACAGCACGAAAAACGAAACAAAGACGAGACACAAGACAAATAACCTAAGACATAAAAAGCTGAACACCAGACTAACTAATAGCAGCAACAGAATGAATAAATGAGCGTCAGAATAAATAAAATAGCATTAAAATAAATAATAAGAGCATTTCCAGAAGGCGTATAAAGTGCAAATATTGTGTAAATCAGTCCTTGATGTGTGTGTTCAGAGTGGGATATGATGAATGAAAAGAGATCATGTTTTTAAAAAGATAAAGTTTGATTGTTTGATGATTTGATGTCTGATTACTCCAACCAAAGACAACTTGAATGGGATGGAATCACATTAGTGAATTATGATGTGACTCTGGGGCAAGCGATACATGTTATTATGCACGTTAAAAATGTGGCCATTAATTACTTAAAAAAAAGGAATATTATTGCAGTGTTACTGAGCAGATTTAAAGTTGTAAAATGATATCATTAAAATGCGTTTTAAAAAAGTTAATCAAATGTACTTATGCAGCCTAAATATTTAATATGACCAAATTATTCTCACAAAAAGAGTAGATTGAAACTTGTTCAAGCAAAGTATGTAACTTTTTCCTAAAAAACACTATAGACTCATACAATAATAGTTCATTTCAATCATCATGTGACCTTCTGTCAGTGTGTGTTGGTGTATTTATCTGCGGAGATCCTGTCCTCTGCCTGGATTTTCTATTTTCCTCTTGTTTTGTTGCGTATGAGATGTTTCTGGACGTCGACCTCTGGGCAGTGAGTTTGTATCTCCAGCCAATCACAGCATCACACAGCGTGCGTGGGCGGAACAATTTAAAAACAACGCGACTCCGGTTCATCCGGCTCTTCTCTCTTCCAAGTGCCAGGATGCACTCACAGTTGATTTTCCCTTTAAAAGCTATACACTTACACAAGGCCCTGATCGTTCCGAATGCTAAATCTTTTGAGTATTCCAGAATTTCATTATGACTTTTTGAATCGTAGTGTTTTACTTGATGTTTTACTTAAACCGTTTCAGTTATTAAGCGTCCATTTTCGCCACTGCTGTAACTCCTCGAATACATCCGCATCGACCGGGACTTCCCGATCCACGGTCCACTTGACCGCAGTGAAAATCTGGAATGCTGGATTCAACAAACACATCCACCTCTCTTACCGCACTGCTCATAGTGTGATGCAGTTCTGTCTGAGAGACAAAACTCTGGGCAAAGCACGCACACTTTCACCTGTCAGCCCAGAAGGAGGAGCATGAGCTTCATTTTATTCCCTCTAAAACGTTCCTACAGAGTTTTGTTCTGTTTCCGAACATGAGCCAGAAATGTTACATACTTTGCCCTTAAATATCTATCAACAATTCAGATTTACTAAATAGCGCACAAAAGATAATGTGAATATAGTGTAGATTGTAGGTCTACTAGATTCTGGGCAACATTTAGATTTACTTAGATCATTTTAGTATATTTAATCATTTTTTATAGCAATTTTAATAATAAATATAAATAATAAATAATAAATTAATGTAAAGTATGGAAACCCTGTGCTTTTTTTTTTTTTTTTACAGCAAAAACAATTTTTCAATCATCAAAGCATCATTAAACTTCATTTATTAATTAGTATTAGTTTAAAAAGCAGCAAAATCAGGTGGTTATTCAAAATTATTGAAATCAATTTGACCAAAATAAATCAGTTATTAAAATCTACTCAGTATTACATTGTTAGATTTTTTTTTCCTACTGAAATTTAAAAAAATGGAATCAATGGATGAATTCACCCCAGTGTCAGTTTGTCCAGTGCTTCTTATCTATACCTCGATGCACAGTTCTTCTGTCTTCAGTCTGTCCTAATGTCTGTAATAAACCCAAAATTGTGCGCGGTATCCAGCAGTTTTCAGAAACATAGATCACAGTTGCAAACAAATGTGTCTTCGGTACATGTATATGTTTTTGATATTAAAATGTAAACAAACCCAGTAGGAAGTAGTAATAATGTGTGAACCAGTGGATATGCTTTGTGACTGGACCATGGGTGGTTTTTGTTCTCCATCAATGGCGTTCACAGTTGACCGTCTTCAAACAGCCAAGCAAACCGCGGCATTGAAATTACTGCTGTATTCATGAACGCACTGCTATTGCATATATTTGCCATTGTTTGTGCAACGGGAGTTTGTTTGTTTTTTTGACGCACATGATCGGATGTGAAGCTGCGAGATTGGATTGAGAGTTTTAGTTCAGTGCCTCGTCCGTTCACTCTTCTTTAAATCCACTCTTTTTTTCTTTAACCCACACCACTGTAATTTCTTCATTAAAAACTAGGTGTGTGCACTAAATAAAATAAAGTTGTTACAGGCAGATATATATTAGTATATAGTATATATATGTGTTGTGTATTTGTTAGGAACTGTTTTTAGCTGCAAATTAAGTGGACTTCATAAGGAATAAACTAGCTATATAGACACTAGTTGCTGGTAAGGACAATTTATGTTTTGTTCTGATTATTTGTTATTTGACAATAAGGCAAAAAATTCTACTGACTTCCATTGATGTTGAATTCAACAACATGGTACAAGGGCTCAAAACACATCTATTCGGTCTATAAGGCATTTTCCCAGTCGGCACATACTGCCTTAACTATTCTGTATCCATAGTGCATTCTGCATAATTTATACATATGCTCATAGCAGACTTTGACCATAATTTATGAGTGGGACAGTGTTGCTGATCAATTCCAGTATTCCTCTGGATATGATCAACAGCAGATGCGGAGATTTCAAGCTTTCTAATTAGGCAACACCAACCAAGCTCTGTTTTTGTTGTACTCTAATCTCCCCAGAACCTTTGAAATACCAACACACTACACTCATAACCTGAGGGAATAGGCTGTAGATGTTGCACTTGAAAGGTTGGGGGGGGGGGGGTTGGTAATGCATTTGTTGTTGGACTAAATAAGTGACAAAACCACACACATAAGCTAACATTTCGTAATGCATGGTTTATTTTGTGCAACGCATGATGCATCATTTTTGCCCCTACTAAAAAAAAAAACAGGGCTTCCCAACTCTGATGGCCTTTTGCTTCACAGCGATATGCAAATTATTTGTTCAACATCTCTTGTCTTCAGTATGTGTTTTGCTGGACAAATCGGCAAACACGAATCCATTGATTTTCTACGCAATCGTGTCACACCTAACATTTGTGATCTGTAGCAATTAAATTACACATACTGTACATGCATATGCCCTCACACCACACATCATAAATACCCCGGAGCGGCTGCTTCTGCACCTATTGAAAACATATGTCAAACATGTGCTGGGCCCTCTGCAGTTCGCGTACAAGGATCACATTGAAGTGGATGATGCTGTCCTCTACATGCTACACTGAGCTTACTCTCATCCGGAAGAGCCTGGTGGTTACATGAGGATTACATTCTTTGATTTTTCAAGCGCATTTAACACCATCCAACCCACCACACTCAAAGACAAGCTCAAAGGGATGCGGGTGGATCCCTCCTTTGTTTCCTGGATCACAGACTACCTGACAAGAAGGCCACAATTCATCAGACTGGAGACCTGTGTCTATGGAAAAGTAATGAGGAGCACTGGGGCTCCACAGGAGGCTGTTTTGGCTCCCTTCCTGTTCGCGTTGTACACAGCGGACTTTGAGTACAACTCTGAGTCCTGTCATATCCAGAAATGCTCTGATGACACCGCTATCGTGGCGTGTATCAGGAAAGAACAGGAAGGGGAGTACAGAGATGTGACCAAAACCTTCTGTGACTGGAGTCATAAAAACTGTCTCCTACTCCAAAGAAATGGGGGTGGATTTCTGAAAGTCTAAGCCCCTTTCCGGTCAGTCAACATTCGTGAGGTCGACACTGATGTGGTGCCGTCATACAAATATCTCGGTGTGCATCTGAATCACAAGATGGACTGGTCCCAGAACACAGAAGGGACAGAGTCTGCTATTTTTCCTAAGGAGGCTCAGGTCTTTTGACGTCTGCATCTTAGTGCAGACGTCAAAAGACGTAAGAATTTAGAGACAAAGCAGTTCCTCTTTGTGAAACTAAACGTAGATTTTGTATTTTATAATTGCCACTTAAAGTTAACAGTGAGTAAAACTACAATAAAAGTTGCTTATTGCAAAAGTACTGTATATCTACACCATCTTCTATTCAGTCATATTGTTTTATATTCTTTTATCCATTTTTTCTCAGTTAGCATCACAGGGATCTGAGCTACCTTGATATTGACACAAACTTTGGAGGAGTGAAAATCTTCATACAGTGTGCCAGGCATTAGGAGAGTTGGTTTCTCTGGTTTCTAGCTAGCATGTGAAGCTGTCTCCTTTAATAGGTTTTGCTGAAAAGACAACTGTGTTCTGCTGGTGACAATGGGGATAAAGCACGATAATGAATATTCAAAGTGACAGTGAAGAGGTTGATTTAGACTCTTCACAGCTTCGACAAGAGATGCTGTTGCTATGTGTGGACCTCAGCATCTGCTCCTGATGAAAGGAGAAACTAGAGATGAGAAAGGGAATAAAGCAAAGAGAATGAGTGCAGAAGAGCCACGACGCTAATTCATCCTGATGTGCTGGTTAATTCAGTGGAGCATGTGGAGACAGTTGCCGTTTTGAGGTTCTTCAGATAAATAAATTCAAAGTAAGTGATTCATTTCACACCGTCATTTGACGGACTTGTTTAAAGCTTTTTTTTTTCACTTAATGTGTTTGAGGCAAATAAAATGTTTTTAAAATGGATGGATCGTGAGAATAGGAAGTGGCACAATATACAGTATGAACACCCTTTTTAGACGAGTCGTTTTTTTTTATTTTGAATCATGTTACGTGCAATTCTTTTTGATATCATTATCCCAGTCCTCCTGGTCTTCAGTGTTTCATTTTACACGGCGTGCTGGGCAAACGCTGATTTACAGCTGTGGTCGTTTGCCGGTAATGCCTCGGAGTCTTTTCAGCCAACAAACTAAAAACCAATCAACTGCAATCACCCAGAGTGGTCTGATCCACGGTGTCAAAGAGAAAATGTTTTTCTTTTCACTGCCACGGATTTTATCTGTATCCCTTTAAATTTACTTGAAAAGCAGAAAGCTTTTTGATATTTCAGTACAAGCCAAAGAGTGCCCAGTTCAGAGGAAACAAATCAGTGCAGATTAATTGAGGTTAAAAGGGACAAAAAAAGCAGGCCATAAAAGAGCTAATCAGGTCATCATCGCCTCCGTCTAAATTTATTTCCCTTCGCAAAATGTATGTAGCTCAGGGTGTCTTTTTTTTTGTTTGCATCAAGTCAGTACATTGTTTTTGCATGCGGTTATTTAAACGCAATATTTCTTTTACCCAGATACACTGCAGCAACAACATGCAACAAATGAGAAAAAAAAAAGTGACACAAGAACAAAAAAGACAGAAACATCAAAACAAACAGCATCAGCTCATCTCAAAGCTGTCATAGGGCCAAATCGCAAGGACAAAAGACATTTGAACCATTTGAAGTTTCTATTTTTTGGCTTTGTTTGGCTTTCATATAAACATTCCTTTTCTGCTCACTAGTGGGATGTCGTTTGCCATTATTGTTATGAATGACAAACTCATTACCACTATAGGCAATACAAGATACATTTAAATGCACTAAACAATGTTTTATATTATATTCAAGTGAAGTCCCAGTTACTTTAACAGCACTGTGGGTAAATGGATCGGTCACTGGACGTCCGTGTGGGATGCTGGGGTTTTTTTTTATTCCTGTGTCTGGCATAACAGTTTTACTTTATCTACTTCCCGTTTTCAGTCACAGTCCACAGTCCAGAGACTAAAACAACACGGTTTGGTTTAGGTACCAAAACTACTACATAAAAAACTCCTACGGTTATGGTTTATGATCATGGTTTGGGATAAAATAAACCGTTTCACAATGTTAACTACGTGTTAGAAAGCCTTACCCGCTTTGCACTTAGGTGCAAATATCATACAACAGTAGCATAATCATATACTTTCCACCTCCCTGGGTGTAAAGAACACGGTTGGCTATGCACATGCGGGCTGGTGAAAATTGCTCTTTCACATATTTGATTTTGCCTATTTAGGATATACAGTATAGTGTAATACTACTGTCGTTGTATATTACATACATTTCTTTGGTATAAATAAAACTGCACTTCCACTTTTTTTTAATACTTTGGGCACCCAAATAGGCAGCATCGGCCCCGTCCACACACAACAAAACATAGCATACAAGAAAAGGCATATATTATACACTCAGCATCCCTTTTTTTCAAGCACTTTTTCTCACTATTTGGTTTGACATTTTGTCAAGAGCTGCGCCTCATTGTCTTCAGTGGCTGTGAGAATAGAAAAAAGGTGAAAAATCCTGTTAACAATCTCACAGCTGGCACAGTGACAAAAAAAGATCAGGAGTTATCAAAATCACTGAAGTGTGTCTTTAACCCGTAAGATTTGTACGCTGAGATTACCTTTGTGTAATATGTGATTACACCGAGTTCTCTCATGCAATGCTGACCTATGTATACTCATCTAACCTTTTGGGGGAGCGGTTGATAGCACCACAGTGTAACACAATTCTCATTTTGACCATTTTAATCTTTTGACTGCGATTGTAGGGACTGCTACCGAGGCCGCTGAGACTGTGAAGAAGCAGCTCGTTCGTCACGTTTTTCAGGTTAATTGCAGATGGGACGGAGCCTCGACATTATTACTGTGGTTTTACAGTAAGCAGCCCGTTTTGTATGCCGCCGTCTTTTCATTCCGCTTCGCTCCAATCTTTCCGATCTTCGGGTCCATCTATCCAGACTACGAATCACGAGTCCCGAGCCTCTGAATCCGAACCACCAAGTCGATACATCCTGAGCCCATCACTCATTCCCCCAGTGTCATTTACTCTCCACCTACAGCTCCACCTTTTACGGCGCTTTCATAAGTCATCGCCATCCAGAGAATTGCGCCCAACTGAGGATGAACCTGCAAAAGAATCAAACGAAGCCCATCGGTTTTTTTTTCCTTTCTTTTCTTTTTTTTTTTTGCATTGACAGCCTCGGGGCATGTTGGGTAACCACGGGGAGAAAAAAAAAAAAAAAGTGATATTGGGATCAGAGTTAAATGTGTTTCATTGTGGAAGGGTTAAGCCTCGATTCGAGAAAGCCTAGAGGCTATGTAAAGAGAACAAGGAGGAGGACTGAGGTGTTTCTCCTACTTGCGGGTCATGAAGGGTTAAAAATCATTGCTCTGAGGTTGAGAGGCAGGTTTGATTTGCCTCGGTGCACTGGTGTGAGCGTATGACTGGTGATGACTGTGCATGCGCCCGCTTTGTGTGTGTGTGTGTGTTTTTGTTGCAGAGAGATGAAGTGTATCCGTCGGTGTGTGTGTGTGTGTGTGTGTGTGTGTGTGTGTGTGTGTGTGTAGGTTTCTGTCTGCAATAAATAGACAGACACTTGAGCATCGCCCCCTGGCTCTTCTCGCTTTAGTGCATCTCAGACTAGCTAAGCCCCCCGGAGCCAAACATCTAACTGGATCTGTCAATATTGACACAGACGAAACACACTTTCTCCATACCCAGAGTTACAGAATATAATCCTTCATGTTCAAAAACTTCATGTTGGAAATAAACCGCTTAAAACCGACATGCATTCTTATTTCGCAATACAGACAAATCCTTGACCTAACCGAAAACCAACAAGGTGCTCTCTTTTTTTCACCATAAGAACAATATTTACTTTCCAGCCCCAACACGGTTACATATCTGTTTTCTAGTCGTCACAAACAAGCTGCATAAAAAGGCCCGTTTAACGTACACTACTCACCCATGAAGCCATATTTGCAGATAGGAAGCCTTTAAAGCGACAGCAGGTGGCTTCTCTCACAACCACACTCCTGCAAAACAGGCAGATTCAATATTAGTTTAAATGATACCACTCTGAGGTGTCAGTGTGCTGTGTTTTTTTTCCTCGAAGGTAACACCTACACTTACAAAGTGACAGCTGAAATTCAAACAAATGATTGAGCTTGTTTTTTTTTTTTCAACCCTAATCCTATGCTTACTGCAGGCTTATGACAGAAGAAGCGTGAGGCCAAATGCTCGCATTAGACGTCACTTGAACGTAACACTTATATTTGGGTCAAATGTGTCCTGATCATTGTGACATTTGACAGCATTGCGAACACCACGGATGCCAATTTTTCTTTTCTGGTGCAACAAAGTTTTGCACATTTTTCTGGGTCAAATTTAACCCGTAACAGTTGAAATGGATTAGATTTAGATTCACGTGTGGCTCAAATGAAAGAAACTGGCGGTTTTAAGGAATCTTCAAACTTTGAAACTGTCCATTACCCTTATTCTGTTTTCTAACATTTTAAAATTCATAATTTCTAAAAACTAAATGGATTTAAATTTAGTTGAATGGAGCAGGCAGCTAGTGCAGACAAAATGTTAACGGTTATATTTGAAAAACATTTATTTACGTCCGTACTTTGGTGTGAAACGTGGTCGTGGACGTGGACGTGGTCTGTAAGATCTACCAAAAAAAAAAAATCTGGAAAACTGAGTCTGGAAAAGTATGGAATTT
>JAPQRN010000001.1:24185819-24196959 GCA_037367275.1 Coranthus polyacanthus
GGAGGGGGGAGTTTGGGGTGGGGCAAGTGGCCTCTTGAGTCATTTACGCGATTCATCCATTTTTAAAAGGGATTTGATAGAAACCAATCCCCCTGTCTGAATCTTTCAAGCATTTTCCCCTGTTTCTGATAATGGGTGGGGGACCGTCCTGTCTCACTGTCAATCAATCTCAAACGCGCCGCGCGTGTCCCTACAGTATAACTGCAAGAATATTGACGGTTATATTTGTTTAAGTGTCCAAGCCTTCGCCGGATTAAATCTTTCATTTTCTCTGAGAGAGTGGGAGGAATATGATGGGGGCCTCTCCTAACCTCTGGGGAAAGGCCAGTGCATTAGACAGAGAATAGATCAGTTCCAGCTAAGATGAATATGAGCACATAGATTGGTCTACTGTCTGGGGAGACTCAGAAATGCAGTTTTGTGTACGCCGAAGAAGCTGCGAGGCTCGGAGGCAGCGAGTGAGCAGGGCAGGGAAGGAGGCAATCACTGCATAACCAAACAGACCTCGAGCAGAGCACATCAGAGCCAAGGGCCAAACTGAGACAGATACAGATTGCTTATTGAGCTGTTTTTAGAGTGACGGTATTAACAGCATCTGGCTGAAAAGGAGGGTTTCTCTCAGAATAGCTTGTGCTCTGTGGCTTTCACATGTTAACTCGGGAGATGCTCGTATACTAATTCGCCCGCAGTTACATAACGGCAATATTATAATTACACTTCTTGTAGATTCCATTAGTTATGATGATCGTCACTTTCCTCCTCCATCTCGCTCCGCTCTCATCATCATCTTTGCTAAATATCTGGCGCGTGATGTGTTAAGTCCAGTCATCCGCGTCACCGTTAATTATTTGTCACCATCACAACCATTTACATCAGCGTCCACATCAGTTATTCCTGTGCGTTCTTGTTAGACATTAGCTCCCGTGTTTTGTTTTTGGAACATTAAACTCTTTGTGCTCAGAGCTGAAAACTTCGCTTGCTTTATCTGTTAATCGTTTGCCAGGAAAATAATCAACAGCGACTATTTTGAGCAGTCACTTACAGATGAGTTACTTCTAAACTAAAATATCAAACATTCCCATGCCGTAGATCCCACGCCTCTCACTTATGAGAAGTTGTGTTCTTTGTCACATTTGATAATAGTATAATACACTACATTTCAGTTTAAAACATACATTCAGAGCTGTAGAATATCTCTATATCAGGGATATACTCTATACTGTACCTAAATGTAAGACGCATTAAGCAAATAAATACTGATTTTTTTTGTCACCATCTCATTTCGTATGTTGATTGAATAAAAAGACACATTTCCACTTTGTAAGGTGATATTATTTGCAGTATTTTTTATAGCTGATTCTGCTTTGTTTCTACAAATTGTTTTATTTCGAAGGATTTTTAATCACTTGAAGTTATTCATTCGTCAGTGTCATTTGCACTATTCCCATATTTTGTGCTGTTTAGGGAGTAAAAGTTGAGTTCGTCTTTGCTTTCAACGACGCCGGTTGGCTTCGGAGTTAGTTTGTTTTTTTTTTTATTTTCCCCTCTTTTTTAAGATATATTTTAGCATTATGCCAAGACGCTGGAGTTGAAAATGATCTAGCTGACAGTTGCTGATGTATTTAGAGAAATGGTGATGGATTCTCTCAGCGAAAATAAACCAATTACCTAAAGTAGCATCAGCTTCATCTTCTTCTCCTCTCCCTCTTCCTTCTCTTCCATCTCTTATCGGCACCGCTCACCGCTGTCATGCCCACGTCCCAGATCGCCATCTCTCCAACCCATTTTCCTTCGCCTGCTCTCATCTCACTTTAACACCTCAACCTCTTGAGGCCCTCCCAATCCACCATCCGTACAGCACTTCTCTCATGCACTCTCACTCATCCTGCCCTAATGTACTGTCCACTCCATCCTTTGAGCCCCATCTTTCCCCTCCTTCCTTCCTTCCTTCCTTCCTTCCTTCCTCCCTTCCTTCCTTCCTTCCTACAGCCCCCCTTTGCTTTTCTCCCCACCACTCCCTCTGCTATCTCTCCATCCATCAGACTGAGTAATGGCCGTCAGGGCAGGGAGTCACCCTGCAGCTGTCTGGGACAGACACTGATCACACACACAGTCACTTTGGGCTGAGGGCACAGCCATCCATTTTGTACACTTTCGAGGCTGAAGCAATTACAGAAGTCCAAACTGCGCATATGAGGTTGATAACACTCACTATGAGTTAAAGGGTAAATATTGCTTCTTAATACACAAATGTAATGCTTGTGTATTTCACTTCACACCCCTCTGAGAGCATTAAATGTTGGAATCTATTAGGTAAGTAGGAGTCAGACAGTTATTAACAACAAATTGCATTTCCCGTTATTGATCAGTTTTCTACACAGCTTTGATTATAGCGACAATGAGATCGACCACCTCTTGCCCACATTTACGTTGTTTATTGGATATCATAAGGCACTGTGTTTTGTTTATTGACCTGCTTTCTTCTTTTTAACTGTTTCTCCAGCATTTATGACCGGCGAGCCTCGGTGAGCCAATGAGTTATCATTGCAGAATTTAACAAGGCTCTTTTCTGCTTCCGCGTGGGTTACCCAGAGCACGTTTAAACCAAACCCAGACTAATTTTCCCGAGCGCAATTGTGAGCTTAAATCCAAACAACGCGGACTCCCGTTGACATATTGAAAGAGTCTATTTTTCCCGTTTACTAGTTCACCGCTGGGCCACAACTCAGTTCTATTGCGGTCTCTGAAGTGCAGTTTTTAACAGAGGCTGGGCACAGGCCTATTGAAGGGCACTGTAATAGACTTGAGGTATATCCTTCGGGTGCTAACCCCCTTAATGATATCTTAATTGCCTTTTTGTTCATATTATGAAATTTTAATGGCCTGCTGAGCTTTTACCTACAGACCAGCCTTAGTCTGTTAGCCCCTCACATCACGGCCAGTTATGATATCATTTGTCAAAAATTATGTCCCATTTGTCATTTTGAGGCACTAAATTATAAATGCGCCAACAGTGAAAGGAAAATGACCGCTCATGTTGTTGTAGCTCGAGAGGAAACAACCAGGAATGTGACAGAAAGTGAAGCCAAATGCAGTTAACCGACGACTTTATGTGTGGAGGACATTTTTAATGCTTAAATTAATTGTGTAGATTCATCAAGTGAAGCAGAAGTGAGCTGATGTAAAGGGCTTCTACATAAATTGCTAAATGTGTTTGGAAATATACCGATTCACTTTCTTGCCAAGAATAAGGGCGTTTTCACACCTGAAAATCCAAGCCAAGGTTCATGTTTTTGTTGCATCGTACACATTTGGTTAGTTTTGCTGTCACTACGATTTTGGAAGCGGACCACTACGTCGTCATCTGCGTACCTCGACACGCGGCCGTGCGTCAGATCATGTTGGGTCGTTTTCAACTTCTTCCGTCTTCGTGTGTTTTTCTTCTTCTGTTGTTTTAACTTCCTGTAATTGGTCTGAAAGCGCAAACTATCCCAAAAAAAAAGTGTTTTCACGCTGTGCCTACATGAACCAAATCGAGGTTCAGACTGAGACCATCTGTTTGGTCCGCAATGTGGGTCGAAGGTGGTTCCACACCTGCTAACTTGGTTCGGATCAAACTAGAAAGCCTGGAAGTCCAGACCAACGTGATAGCCCTCTTAGATAAAAACTTAATTCTAGCAACAACAAGAAAAAGTCCTACGATGCCAAACTATTCTTTTAGGTGTGATTTAAGTTTAAATTAAAGCATACGCCAAAACCAAGTTGTTGTTTCGTTATTATTGACATCTCTTTGTGTCGGCAATGATCGGTTTACATTTCTTTTTACATTACTTGGAACCACTTAAACTAATGAGGAACCTGCACATGATTTTCTTCACATATTATGGCTGTCGATGTTCTCTCAGGACTGTGTGGGTGCATCCTTTTAAGTGACAGGTCCCTCTCTCTCTTTATAGCTTTGTTGTACCTTTCAGTGCTGTAAATACTACACTCGTATGATTTTGTAATTAGTAAAGTGATTTCGGTGGCCTCTTAACTCCCACCGCCCAATTGCAGTTTGAGCAAAGAGCTAATCAGCCTCTGATTGAAAGCACCTGTGGGCATGTGCACAGCATTTACAACCGCTCGCATGCGGCGCCGAAAAAAAAAAACAACAAAAAAAAAAAAACGTCCCACCTTTGCAAGTATTTTAAGGTAAAGTTCCAAACTTTATACAGGGGGATCAGGGTATGGTTATAACACCGCCAAGTCTATCAGCTGGGGAGAAGATGGAGTCGTGTGATGGTTTCGGTGGTTACCCATGATGCCACTTGGTGAACGTCGAGGCTGTAAACACACATTTGTTGATTCTGTTGACAGGGAAAAAAAGGGATTTTGAGCTAAGAATGTGAATTTTCTGCCCAGGGCTGTATTTGGTCAAATGTTTGATAAAAATGAGTTACATTAGACTAAATGCACGTGTCCTCTGCTCATTTCAAATCACTGCGCAGATACAGCAGCTAAACGACGGCTGATAGGGGTGGAGTTTGTGGGAACACGTCTTAAAAAGGGGTTACACCCATCCCCTTACACACACCTAGCAACACTATATCGACTTGACTACATTTACGCCAACACCTACACACACTGCAGATGTGTTATAGCATACTACATGAAGCACTGTGTTGCTACACAGATGAAAAATAATCTTCTCCAAATGTCAGGGAGCACGTGTCAAAGATCAGTTTAGATGAAAACAAAATGTAAAATCTACTATTTTCACCGAAACTGTGACTCACATCACAAACGCAATATCAAAATAATTATAATCTGATTTTTTTGTGTGTGTGTGTGTGTGTGGGCATTCATTTCATTTTTGATATTCCCCTCAATATCAAAATGAAATGAACGCATTCAACATTTCTCTGTCAGGAATCATATCGACACAACAGAGCGAGGCAGCCCGGGAAATGAGAGTTTGATTATTTAGTTTGCTGTGCTGGTTAAGTGATTTTAACACAAGTTGCTGCTCGTGTGAGTGGAAGGCAGTGCGTTAAGTTCCAGATGTCCCTGTTCATCTTCATGAATTTAAAAAAAAAAAATGAAAAGGGGCAGACGCGAGGGGGCGACGTTGGTCTCTGTAACACCCTGACAGAGACCAGGAGAGAGGGAGAGGGAGAGAGGGAGAGAGAGAGGAGCCGCTCTGCGCTCTGCTCTGGAGATCCGACTCCGGTGTCAGCTCGATTCAGTCACACAGCTCCGCTCAGACATGGGTGGAAATTCATCTAACGTCTCCTCTTTGTTTCTCCTGACTTGTATGGCGAGATGCAGAATCGCGTATCACTCACTGTTTAATCCACTCCACAATGGACACGTCGCTTTGCATTACGGCCGATATTGTTGCGCTCCCGTCTATTACATTTGGAATTAGAGACTTATGCTAATTAGCTTCAATTACGCTCTTTTTCATCTTTTTGTCATCATCCCACAAATGGCGTGCAAGTAGTTAGACCCCCACTATTCTGTCTCCTCCACTACTATTCCATTTGCATATTTAATTTATGCTTTATGAATTAAATTAGTGGCATGATGCAACTACATAACAGTTAAGGCCAGCATGTGAGGGGGGGGTTAATGATAAGAATGGGAAGATAGGGGAACTAATAGGCTTCAGGCTATTAGCGACACGGTAGGACTAAAGCAAGACGGTTCATTACACTGAATTAAAGTAAGTCATGTGTGATCCTGCTCTGATGGAACCTTGTATCATACTGACGCTCGGTTCCAAACAGTGCTGGGGATATTACTTTATTTAAAATGTTTCATTTCCCCCTGTTCTGCCTAGATGTGTGTGTGTTCATTTCAGGAAGAGAGAGAGAGAGGGAGAGAGAGAGAGAGGGAGAGAGAGAGAGAGGGAGAGAGAGGATGGCCATGGCACTGTGAGCTGTTGCGTCACTGGCTGTCTTTACTTGCGCAGGCTCTTTACATGGTGGTCTTTGGCTGTGGGTATCCTTGCTTCACTCTGACTCATGAATTTGTTTCAGAGCTGTGCTTTAATCTCAAACTGTTGACATAATTGCGTCAAGGGAAATCTTACGAGGGTCGCGATCGTTCAAGCAGCAGCTCGAGCGGGTTTATTTATTTTTTTCTTCTTCTTCTTCTTCTTCTCCACGCTGAAATAAAAGAAGAAGAAAAAAAACAAAACAAGGAAAGCGATCGTGATAATAGTAATAATAAATAAACAATGGCATGTTTAACTTTTCAGAAGCACTCGCGATCCCACGGCAGATGCACTGTGAGCCGCACACAGCTTCGCCGATTCCAACTGTCACCGACTATTATTCGACTTTCTTAATTCACTGGATGTGTAAAAAAGATTTAATTTCCCTGCTACAACTGAGGCTGGGCCCGGAGGAGAGAGGGGAGAAGAGGAGAGGAGAGGAGCGCAGCGGCACTTAACTGGTTTTGTTATGAGGGGCCCGATGTGAGCTCTGGATGGCGTTGCAGAGCCCCAATCAGGTGCCATTACACCCGGTGTTTGAGAATACCATTGGCTGGTGGGGAAAGGAGCTGTGCGCAAAACCAACCCCGCCGCTCACACTCGCCTTACAGAAGCCGAGCTGAGAACATCATCCGCTTTGAGCGCTTAGGCGCAGTGATTACATCCTCACAGAGAGAGAGATAGAGAGAAAGTCCTACTATTCACCAGCCTTTATTTAGAAGTTGCGTTTGTTCCGATTTCGGCCGTGCGTAAATAGGAGTTTTTGCTTTCTTTTCCTACTCGTGTGGAATTTCTTATTTTGTTTTGTGACTTTATGTGAAGGGGCAGTCTGTTCGGTGCAGAGGGAGTGTTGGCTATGCGTCCTGGCTCCAGCCTGCAATGTTTGCGCTGACGCCAAAACTCACAGACCGGTGCAGAATTGATTAAAACAGAGAAGCTCGGATCAAATGGCTGTGCTTCTCACAGCTGAAACGACACAATGTTCCACTGACCCACGGCAAAGGAGAGGAATTTCACAATCGGACAGCCTTGTTGCTGTTGATTTCACTGCCTTTTTACGGACAGGGGAAATGGGAAATGCTCATTTCTTGTAAAAAAAGGAATTAACATTTTTTTTTTCCATCTTAAAGTGCACTTTGAAAGAGGGAGAGGAGATGATCTGGTTACTATTCCTGCTCTCCATCCTGGATGGAGCTGCCTCTCAGCTACACTACTCCGTGCCAGAGGAGCAGGAACCTGGCTCTGTGGTTGGGAATATTGCAGAGGATTTGGGGCTGGACATTACCAAACTTTCCGCTCGCCGTTTCCAGACGGTGGCTAGTTCGCGGACACCATATCTGGAGGTGAACTTAGAAAACGGTGCGCTCGTAGTGAAGGAGAAAATTGACCGGGAAGAAATCTGTAAGCAGACCATCCCGTGCCTATTGCACCTGGAGGTGTTTCTCGAGAACCCGTTGGAGCTCTTTCGTGTGGAAATTGAGGTGATGGATATCAATGACAATCCACCCAGCTTTCCCGAGACAGACATTTCCGTGGAGATATCGGAGAGCGCCATTCCCGGGACCCGTTTCCCGGTGGAGAATGCCTTCGACCCTGACGTGGGCACAAACGCGCTCAGCACATATGCCATAACAAATAATAACTATTTTTACCTTGACGTGCAGACGCAGAGCGACGGGAACAAGTTCGCAGAGCTGGTGCTGGAGAAGCCGCTGGACAGGGAGCAGCAGGCGGTGCATCGCTATGTGCTGACGGCTGTAGATGGAGGCATCCCGCAGCGGACCGGGACAGCTCTCCTAGTCGTTAAAGTTCTAGACTCTAACGATAACGCGCCCACATTTGACCAGTCTGTTTACACAGTAAACCTGCGTGAAAACTCTCCCGTGGGCACCCTGGTCATTCAGCTCAACGCCACGGACGTTGACGAGGGACAAAACGGGGAAATAGTTTATTCTTTCAGCAGTCATAACGCCCCGCGGATAAAGGACTTATTCAGTATTGATGCCAGAACAGGTAGAATAGAAGTGGCGGGTGAGGTGGACTATGAAGAGAGCAACACGCACCAGATTTATGTACAGGCTAAAGATTTGGGGGCTAATGCGGTCCCTGCGCACTGCAAAGTCCTGGTCAAACTCGTGGACGTGAACGACAATACACCGGAGATCGGTTTCAGCACTGTGACTGAATCCGTTAGTGAGCAGGACGCCCCTGGTACTGTGATTGCACTTTTTAGCGTCTCAGACAGGGACTCCGGTGAAAACGGACAAATGAGCTGCGAGATACTGGGAGACGTTCCTTTCAAGCTGAAGTCGTCTTTTAAAAACTACTACACCATCGTGACAGACGGACCGCTGGATAGAGAAAGCACAGACTCATACACCATCACTGTAGTGGCCAAAGATAAGGGTCAGCCCTCGCTTGCCACAAGCAAGTCCATCAAAGTGCACGTCTCAGATGAAAATGACAATGCGCCCCGTTTTAAGCAAGCTGTTTATGATGTATATGTGACTGAGAATAACGTGCCCGGGGCGTTCATCCAAGGCGTGAGCGCTTTGGACCCTGATATTGGACAGAACGCTCTCATTACCTACTCCATATTGGAGTGTGACATACAGGGCATGTCTGTGGAAACGTACGTGTCCATAAACAAGGAAACCGGCTACCTTTACGCGCTGCGCTCATTCGATTATGAGCAGCTGAAGGAGTTTAGCTTCATGGTTCAGGCTAAGGACTCAGGAGCCGCTGAGCTTTTCTCTAACGCCACTGTAAATGTGATCATAGTTGACCAAAATGACAACGCACCCACTGTAATAGCCCCCATCGGTAAAAATGGCACTGCCAAAGAGCACCTGCCGCGCTCTGCAGAGCCCGGCTACCTTGTGACGCGCATTGTAGCCATGGATGCGGACGATGGCGAGAACGCACGGCTGTCATACAGCATCCTGCGGGGCAATGAGATGGGAATGTTCCGGATGGACTGGAGGACAGGGGAGCTGAGGACAGCCCGCAGGATCTCTCCCAAGCGGGATCCCCAGGGCTACTATGACCTGCTGATCGAAGTAAGGGACCACGGGCAGCCCCCCCTCTCCTCCTCCGCCAGTGTGAGTGTGATATTAGTGGACAGCGTGGTTGAAGGCCGCAGTGGGGACCGCGGCTCGGCCTCCAAGGCAAAGGAGACCTCCCTTGACCTCACCCTCATTCTCATCATAGCCTTGGGCTCCGTTTCCTTTGTCTTTCTTCTGGCCATGATCGTGCTGGCCGTGCGCTGCCAAAAGGACAAGAAACTCAACCTATACACGTGCCTGCTGGCCGGTGAGTGCTGCCTGTGCTGCGGATCGTGCTGTAGCAGGCAGGCTCGTGGCCGGAAACAGAAGAAGCTGAGTAAATCAGACATTATGTTAGTTCAGAGCACCAACGTGACGTCAGGGGTCGGGCCCGTGGGACAGGTGCCCGTGGAGGAGTCTGGTGTGGGCGGCGTGGGTGGGGGCTTCGGTTCCCATCACCACCAGAACCAGAACTCCTACTGCTACCAGGTGTGTCTGACACCTGAATCCGCCAAAACAGATCTGATGTTCCTTAAACCATGCAGCCCCTCCCGCAGCACTGACACGGATCACACCAACCCCTGCGGCGCCATAGTCACAGGTTACAGTGACCAGCAACCGGACATCATATCCAATGGCAGTATTCTCTCTAATGAGGTAAGAGAAGCCTGAATGAGCTTCTGCCCCCCACGGGTCCAATTTTCCTACCAGTAGATGTATTAGAAATGCACAAGAGTGGTTAAAACCACTGTTGCGAGGGTTAACCAAAGTTTAAAGATCAACAGCCGTGTCTGTTTCATGTCAAAGTATGTTATCCATTCAGGTCATGCGGAGCTAAAGTCTCCGACAGAGTGGAAATGGTATCCGCTATTGACTCGGCTGTTCTGTTCAGTGGCCTTTAATCATTGTCGTGCGTAATGGCGATTGGACATGTCAGTTGTTAAATCTCGTGTGGCCTTTTAGTTTTATTTAAAATAGACGACTGTCAGATCTGCCTTTACATCATGCGCAATAGGCTGCTGTTGAAGAGTGTGAAAAAAAAAACCCATTAAGGCATAAAGGATTTGGGTTTCTGAGCAGGCAACAAAATTGAAAGCATTTTTTCTTGAATTTTTAAAATCTCGAATTCTCTCTGTCAGTAATGGTTTAATCTGAATGATATATCACCCGTGCGCGCGCAAACGAGGACGGGCAGTCTTTATATATATAAAAAAATGAATAAATAAATAAATGAATAAATAAATAACGATTTTGAAAATTGCGACAAGTGCGCACCTGCCTGGCAAGGCTTCATCATTCATCACAGAAAGGGAAATATTATACATTAACAAACGTCAACCGAGTTGTTCAGTAAAAAAATATTTGGGCGAATTCAGCCCTAATTGACACCCGGACATTTCACTGCTACTTCCAAAGCAAGTTCTACGGTTTAGGTTGCAAATATCATGTAGAGAGGAGGCGGCAAGTGGCTTGTGCCCTGTTTTGTTTTCAGCCTGTGCGTTCCGTTCAGAGAGCTGTGGAGTTGAGGCTTTTTGTTGATTGCGATGTGGCTGGAGTGGAGCCAGACAGCCAGTCACAGTCTTGCCTTTGCTGTGCGTTAAGTATTCCGTGCACGACCCAGCACGGCAGCACCGCGAACAAAGGTTGTTCAGTTTCAGCATCGGGCGGCTCAATCATTTACGCATTCAATCGCCTCCCTAACCCACTCTCCCCTGCTCTCGTCCACTCACTCACCAAGTGGATGCGCGCACCACTGGTGCCCCGCGTCATGCTGCCACTGCATAACAACTGTTCTCACAGAATTACACATTGACAGCTGTAGTGTGCACTTATGGATTTGTGGTCAGTTACCTTTCTCTCACAGCTCTAATCAAAACAGAAACCCCTTTATATATATATATATATTTAAACATGTTTATTACTTGACACCAAAAGTTATTGAATGTGTGTTTCTGTGTGTTTCTAGACAAAACACCAACGAGCAGAACTCAGCTATCTGGTGGACAGACCCAGACGTGTCAACAGGTAGTAAAAAATCTCACACACACACACACACACACACAAAGATCAGCATCACAACTCTCACATAAACATATAGCATTATTACTAATGTGCA
>JAPQRN010000001.1:24222368-24256162 GCA_037367275.1 Coranthus polyacanthus
CAGTCCGTACAAGGTACAACACCCTCTGTCCTTAGACCCTCGGTTCGAGTGAGGAAAAACTGCCCAAAAAACCCATCACAACCATACAAATGGTCTAGTAACTGGATTTGCAAACATATGTATTAGAGGCACACCAATTAATCAGTTTGGCTGATTAATGTGCACCAACAGGACGTTTTACAAGTTGCTGGTATCGGCAGAGGTTGGCTAATGTTATACGCTTCTCCAACAGAATTATGGACTTTGAAAGAAAATAGCTCAAAAGACGGAATCAGTCCCATCTAAATTTTTACGGTTAGTCTGATGTTCCCTTCCAGACTCACTGATTAATCAGTTTGAGCTTGTTGTTCAGTTCAGCAGTTTAGATTTTTTTTTCAGGGAGGAGGGAGGGTGAGGTGATATCATCTTATTCATTGGCTGCCATCTTTTTACCTCTCCAGAATAACATTATTAAAAATCCACCATCGATCGAACACTTCTGGGTAAATCCACCTCAAATCACCAGATTGCATTCATTTCACGTGGACTGACCCTTTAGTGACATTTGGAGGCATTTTTGTGGACTGTTCAGTGAGAAAATTTGCTTGACGTCGCATCGGCTAAGGGACAGCAGTCAAGCTAGCGCACATTTAGCAATAAGAAATGCACGGTCAGCGATGCTAATTTTGACAAAAGTAAGGTTGAAAGTGTGAATACATACAGTTATGACAGACCACATCCTTATTCATTTTGAGCCTGGTGCATCAAAAGGACCCGGAACAGATGAGGATAAGGAGAAATAAGTGATAAGTGATTTGGAGATAACTGAGTTGTGATGTGATGAAAAATGAGCCGAGCAGGTGAGTGAACAGCTGTAGCTAATGCTGTGTTAACACTGTATTGTTATGTTTCCGCCACGCATTGCACAGCACCAAAAACGAGGAGTGGTTGTCTATTACTGGCAAGAAAATTGATAATTACCCCGACAGAAAGTAATGTGTAATTCCACACTGTGTAACTGTGGTGCAGAGAGAGCGGTGGGAAGGGGTTTCCGCTAACGATCTGCGAACATCCGACTGAATCCCGCACTAGTATGAAAATGAAGGCAGTGTATTGTTGTGTCTCTGACTTTGACTCTCAGCTCTGGTGCTAAACGTTGGCAAATTCTGCAAAACTCCTTTTCTAAGCAGCACTGGTACAACTGCATCTGTTAACTCCCCATCTCCGGCAGCCTCCAGGACAGACACTCTGGGCTAAAATATGATTTTATAATGGCATTATGACCTGAACTAAAAATGTTCTGTTTTCTTTTTTTCTTTGTGGAAAACTTTTGTCAAAAATAGATTATTAGCCAAGTCAGTAAAAAAAAGTTTAAAATGATAAGATGATAGTGTTGGGCAGCTGCAGTGGATGTGTACTGTATATACTGTAATAAGGAGGAGGAATTTTCCTTAGAGTTCTATGTAAAATACTGAGTTGTATTGAAGAGAAAATATCCTGAGCGGTAATATTCAAATATATAATTTTACAGAGCAATGGTTTATAGGCCTGTCTGTTTGTTGCCTGTATTTCACACAGTGTACTGTAAAAGATCAGAGATTTAAGAGCAGTGCTGAAAATGGTGACTTTTTCCTCTGAGTTTTTGTATTTATGCTTTGTAAATTAAGGTCTTTTCAGATATGTTTCTGTTACGTGTTTCCACAAACTAACATCACGCATAAACCCAGAAGAAGTCAAACTTGCAAGTTGCTCTTCAAATGTGATTCACCTAATATATTTTCAAATTACTGTCACCTTCACGTCATGTCTTCACGAGATGCAATTAAACTGAATTTCATATCATTCAAAAAAACAAATTTGTCTTGGTTTTTATAATATAATCCATTGTTTTTTGATGCCAACTGACACACATCTTATAGAATCTCACTGTATACTAAACAGTATAGTACATAAACTTTTGTTTAGTCAGATTCAGATTTGTCCTGAACATACATAAGAAGCTGCAATACAAGACAAACATATTGATAACACTGGCACAGTCACTTCATTCATATTTGCATTAAGCAGTTGTGCAGCCAAAGGAAGAAAAGTGTTCTTACCATGGTTGTGTCTAAGCCTTAGAGACATCGACCGCACGGTTCAAATTCTGAGTAGACCACGTCAACTGGGTCCAGAGTCATTTTCCTGGTCAGTCTGAGAACAGTTCAGCTGGATATGGAATGAAAGGAAGGGCGGTCACTCACACCAACCACCTTTATTGCTGTGAGCACCAGACACTCCAGATGAGACTTGACAGTCAAATGACCAAACCAAGCGGGTACAGTATGCTACACGGGAAGGTGGATTCAGTGAAAGCACGATAAAACATCAGCATATATCTTTTTTAACCGCTCCAAAAAGCCTGAGCCTGTCTGTTTGAGTAAGTATGTTTTTTTGCGGTACCTTTTAATAGATTATTAACATGCACATGCCACAACAGGCTATTATCAGTGAGTATACCCAGGTACTTGTATGAAACAAGCTGTCTCATAAGCTCATTGTGACTTGGGATCAACAACCATTTCCTCTGTTTTCATAACGATAATTACAAGACTGTGTTGGAACTGGTTTTGTTCAGGATTCTTTGAACCTTGGTTCAATCTAATTAACCAGTCCACATTTCCACCAGTTTTGAGTGGAACCATTCTGATCAAGGATACATCACCGATGGAGGGGAAATGCACAATGCACAACAGCACTGCCATTCGTCATCATTTTGTTGCTGGAGCGGAACTAGAAAAGCATTCAATATTTTGTAAAACCACTATTAACTAGTGATAAACTACTTGCAAACTACTCCAGAAACAAACGAAGAAAAAAAGAAACAAAGTTATTTTTGGTCGAAATGCTCAGAACGGCAAATTAAGTATGCAAACCAGAACAGTAACGGTTCCATGCTGGTGGAAAAGGGCAAACTGAGAATCACATTGGTGAACTTGTACACCCCTGGCCGCCACCAGTACTAAAAGACCTGGACTTGGAAAGGGTCTCAACCTGCTGACTCCTTCTGGTAAGAAATAAATGGTATTGAGTTTGGTGAACTACTACACACTGCTCCAGAATATAGTATGTCTGGAAGAGTGTGTGAATCAATGGACCTTTGAAAAACGTCCATCCAGTGCAGGTGCTAATGCCTCTGTAAAGGTTTTCAGGGTAAAGGCAGACCGACCATACAGCCCGTTTGTATGGAGCCAAGGCCTTTGAAAATCTTAACCACCAGTCTTATTTGTGGCCTCGATGTGGAATCAATCAATCACTTATTATAGCATCCAGTGCATCGGCGCTGTCATGAGCATTAACATCAAACCTACAATAAAAATCATTGAGCTCATTAGCCATGATCTCATTTATTGCAGGCAGGGTTATCAGGGTTATACAGCTTTTTGTGGATTATTACTCGATGAATCACTTTAAATTAATTCTTTATAGTGTTTGAAAGATTCTCTTATTTTATGGGCCAGGTCTTTCTGAGCCTCTTTTTTTGTGTATTGCAATTTGCTTTGTTTAACTTGTTTTACTGGAATCATAGATGGGGGTGAGTTGCTATTGTATGCGCTCAGAGCAGATGCACATGAAGCTCCACGTTCCTATCACTGATCGTCTGTCTCATGATGATTTGACCACAACCGACAGTCATTAACATAAACAGTCTGTCGAGATCTCAGTCTGTCTCTGACATAATCCAAAATTCATCTAATTTATTCTGTAATGAACAGGAATTTAACAGGATGACTGAAGACAGGAGTGGGCGGTTGCCTCTCCTCCTCAGTCACCGTCGCATTCCTCCCTGAAGCAAATGTCTTGTCGTTGGTGCCCATGAGCGGCCATTGTCGTATAGCTCGTAGCGAGGAATATCAGCACATTTTCACTTTCAAAAAGCTTCATGTGCATGCAGATGTCCAAAAATATTTGTGACATTTTCTGCATTCATTTAACAGATTCCTTAAATAAATCCTGACACACGTGGATTACATTTGCGAGCTGAGTTTCGAGATTCCTTTTAAGGCCTAAAATGGTCTCACTTGTGTTCAAATCACTTGATAATTGTGAGCAGATTGGAACATGCGTTTGTGACTCTCCTAAGTTACACACAAATAGTTTTACACATCTGTAAATTGTACAGCTCATGTGTAGATCATGTGAGCCTATTTTCTCCAATTCTCACACAAAGGGCACATGGGAATGGCATCATCTTCCACTCAAAGTAGTTGTGGTTTAAATGAGAAAAAGCATACTTTGTGCATGAATTTCACAGCAGCACAGTAGCCCCTTCCATCCTAATTGTTAAAACATTATTACATTGGTAAGTATTGTTTGTACGGTTGTATATTTTTCATGCAGTTTAATGAGAACTTCAAGGCTGTCTGGTGACAAGGGGATCTCCAGAGGCAGCAGATTTAAATGTTCCTGCAGTTATATTGAGAAATAAAGTTTTTGTTTTAGAGGCTGAGGAAAAAAAAAATCTCCTGCCTTTAGAAAATATACAGTACTATATAAGAAGTGGATGCCACTGTGATGTCTACCATTGGTTTTTGTTTTTAACTGCCGGTTTGAAGGGAGGACTTTGAGGTTTTGGCCGTCACCATATTGGCTCTTTGGAGCCATAAGTGACCATATTTGGACAAAAGGGCGGAGCTGTGTGAGCATGAGGGATGACGGGTGAGCTAATGCTAAATGCTAGCTGAATGACATGGTAAAACGACAAACTTTATCAAACATTTGTGCAAAAAAGTGACTCGATGGGCTTGTTAGTGTAATTCATAAACCACAACTATAGGAAATTGGAAAAAGAAAAGTATTGACTAAGTATTTTTCATGTGTCGTATTGTTCAATGATTTTTAGAGCCAGCGATCAGCGGTGTTACATTTTATGATACTTCCACATTGGCTGCACTTTCAACCCACAGTCCTTGCTCTAAAAAACATAATGATTTTTTTTCCCCCATCAAAAACTGACATTTTAGAGATACATGTTGTTACGGGCAGCAATGTTTAATGATTCAGTTCTCACAGAGTAACCACAGGGTTTTTTTTTTCCTTTCCCTGCCTTACATAATCCAATGCGATTTACCCATCAATTTCCATTTTGTGCAGAGTTCAGAATTTGGTCATTTAGATATGTGTTTCTTGTTTATTTCTTATAATACACTCAAGACTCAAGACTGTGGTTTCTGATATCTGTGTAACACAAAATGAGAATCACAGCTAAACTAAGCTAGTGAAGCACTTTTGCATTACACACGGGAAATCCGCACAGCTAAAGAAAGTCAGCTAACCCGCTGAAGTGTAACTAGAGAGCAGAGAGGATCTCTTGTTGAGAAACAGACTACAGAATCATACTGCACACTCACTTGGGCATTAAACGTCTGGACTGTCTGTGTATTTGGAGGATAAGTCCGGTGGTTTTCTATACTTCTGAACCGTGCTGTACTGTATGAGTCTTTACACTGGGCAACTTTTATTTTCTTACTTATGAAACACCAGGAAGCATTAGGGGGAATGAATTCATGGCTAGTGTTCCATAGGATTTGTTGACAATCACAAAACTGTAGCAAATCAAGGACTTATTTTGCAAAACACTATACATAAGATGATGCAGTTTTCTGTGGGCTGAATTTTCCATTTTGCGTGGTAAATCAGTGCTTCTCACATACCCTACACCTCTAAATGCTTCTGTGGAAAGGCAAAGAAAAGATAAAGAAAATATTCATTGAGGAAACCAATGCTTTCTCTTTTTGTTTAACTAAATCCATTATACACTGCTATCAAACCTAATTTCAGACTCATGTTTTAGTTTTAATATTCCACGCACATGGTGGAAATGTATTAACATTCCACTTAGAAAAGGTTTGTTGACGTGCTGCGTGTTGGAAGTCAAGGTTAAGTTTAAATGCTGTTTGAAATTTTCAATGGCACATATTGTCTTCTAGATAGAACTGTGTGAATCTGAAGGGGAAGGACGATTTAGCGCCTTAACGGGGGTGGTGGGATGTAAGCATCAAATTCAGAGAGATATTCAATAGAAGCCTTGGTGGAATGAAAGGAGAAAGGAAACTAGGTAGTGCACTTTGAATTACAACATTTTGAGAAAGATGAGCTTTATATCTAAAATAAATACAGACAGGTGACAAGTGAAAGGAAAACCCAGATGGGAGCGGCTTCTCCGGTGGTAACCTCGGACTGGACCTCAGACTCATAAAGCTAATCGTTTCTCACTCCACCACTTAAATTATTCCATGCAGACCTCTGTATGTTTAGGCTCACTGGATGGTTTGATGCGAATGCAAACAATATAAAACATACGCTATGGCCTTCACAGGCACCACATCTCAACCCAATTGAACACATCATCCATCCAGTTGTAGAGCAGTAGTAGACATGTAGAATAAATGTCAAGGAATACTGCAGCTGTTCTAGAGGCACCTTTATATAGGTTTTCCCTTTAATTTGTCACCTGTCAGTAAATGGTTGGAACACATGTCTCAGCAGGTTAGGTAAACACAAATAAAGATGGAAAAATACTTATTGATCTATTATTTGTAGAATAACTTACAGAACAAACCTATATTCACATTGAATTTGTATTTAATGAGGGTCATTTGATCAAATCTGACAGATTATACATGTGTTGCCTCAACAGACAGTTACTGTACATGACATCATGAGGGTTACCTTGGCTTTCGTTTGAACCAACACTTCATTAACAGGCAGCCTGTGCCACAAGTGAGGTATGAGGAGTTTAACAGATTCAACATTTACCAGAAAGAGATGTTAAATTATGCACCATCAAGGGCGCTTCACACACACCTCGTTTGGTCCAGACTTTCCGACAAATTTGATGGTGTGAAACCTGACCAAAAACAACCCGTCTTTGTTCTTATGGTGGTATTTTGGTTGGTTCAGACCAATTACAGGAAGTTAAGCAAGTCTATTGTTGCCAATAAGCAAATGTAACTGAGGTATAATTGTACATTTCACCAAATCCATTTTTCATGTTCATGTTTTGTTGTTGTATTTCTTGTGTTTACACTCATTTCTGTGTTTATTTTGGAGAGCATTTATTTTGGTAAGTTGTATTTTGACCTTTGACATTTGTGTGATGTCACATCCTGTAGATTGGCGCTTTCCTCTTCACTTGGCTTCCAGGCCCCGTGCGGACAGAGGTAAGGTGTATGAACGTGTCTGCCCATAGAATGTTAAAAACGTGTTAAAAAGACACTAAACAGAGGTGCCACTTATATCGCAAGGTTCCCACATGCCGCATTCAGTGTGTTTATTTACTTTTTTTTATCGAGCACAGCACTTTTGTGTAGCATGCTAGTTAGCGATCTCAAGTTAAGCTAGTAGCGGCAGTATTTCACTCAGGTTGTTGTGTTGTTCCCTTGTCTTTAAAGGTGTACTTGTGGAAAGCTGGTCATGAAAAGTTGCTGTGCTGATTTTGATGCGTTTTGTACAGGTACGTGAGCTCCCTTTATGTCATTTCTTTTGTACAAATGTGTGTTATAAAATGCTTAAATTGCCGCTGCTGGGGTGGAAGATATCTTTGAAATTGGACTTTGTGATTGTAACTGTACAATCTATATATTGTTTTTAATTAGTAATATTGTTTTATTTATGTAGTAGAGAGTTGTGTGTTAAATTAACGAGACACTCGGTTTCCGGGCCCGTGTGGAGAGGTGTACTTGTGGAAAGCTAGCCGTGAAAAGTTGCTGTACTGATTTTGATGTGTTTGTGCAAGGCAGAAGTTGTCCTTGTCTCATTCCCCATCATCCACAAACGTAACACAGAGCTAGTAGCAAACGAAATGAATATAGAGGAAGTACTGGAAGGGAATACACAAACAACAGAAATTACAGTGTCATCCCTATCACTTAGTTGAAATTTGACAGGATGGAGTTAATTCATTGCTTTATTTCAGCACATTCATTCATCAGCTGCAGAAAAGGTATTTTTCATGGTCATAGAATAGTGTTAGTGTGGTGTTTTCTTCAATAAATCATTAAGGCGCTTATGGAATTCAAAAAAAGAATCAGCTGAAGCGGATATCGTCTGCTGGCAGTGTTTGACATTTAATTCAAACCCTGTCTTCCATATCTAACTAAACTGCAATGGCAATTATGTATTTAAAAAGTGTAATCAGTGCCTTGACTTTGTTCCTAGGAAACGTAATTCATCATTGACGAATTTGCTTAGTTTTTATCACCATCCGCGATCAGAGGGCAGGTGTTTGGGATGGATAGCGGGTTTACAAAATGCAGGACTTTGTCGCCAGAGACTGGAGTTCATGTCCCGGCTCCCGAGAGTGAGTAAGTGCAGTGGCTTTCCTGCACATAAATGTTTCCTTCAGTGCTCTTCCTAATGAAAAAGGGAGATAGGACATGCAATATATAAGATTTGATATGAGATTTGTTTCTCTCATTACTCTGGAGGTCGGTGTAGTTTATCAACCAGGAATGGGATCCTAAACAGTATTGGCTATTGAACCTTGGCCAAACATCCTGTAAAATTTTAGACTTCTGCATTTTGTATTTACTTATGCCGGTGTGAGTGTGTGTGTGTCTGCATGTGCCTCACTCCCCCACGGTGATGCAATCCAAGCCGATTTATTTATTTGCTCCTTAATTTGTCAAACAAGGTCAAACGCCCTGGTGACATTTTATCGAGACTCCTTTAGCCATTGTTTACACCCAAACCAGACACACTGATTTTTTTTTTCTCCACACACTGTATGCAGGCGCACACACTTTTATCTCCAAAACATTTACAAAGCTGCTGCTGACCCCCTGCCAGCCAGAGCCCAGCATGCCCTCCTTATAAAGTCAATGAATTTCATGCAACAGCCGCTGCGACATCTGACTGTCAGGTAGAAGGGCTGTACAGACCCATACTAATAAAGTTTAATCATCTCCCTGAAAAACATTCACAGCGAGACGTTCAAATCAATGCGTATGTATGCCAAATCATTTCCTCCATCCCAGAAATCCTACGGTCCCCCCGAAGCACAACAATATATTTAGAATACACCTGCGCAGACACACACAGAGACACCAACAATGACACTGTAAAAATAAATGCGTGTACAGATTCAGATACGCACAGATTCCTGTCCCAGTGCACACAAACTTTGTTCAGAAGTAAACACAGTTGATCGCCTGCTCTCTCCTGGGTGGCTCATTGCGGCTAAGCCTCTTCCTCTGTGGGGTCTCCAACTGTGACTGAGGCAGAACTAATGCAGTTAGCCACGGAAGTCTGGCAGACGGAGCCATGAACGTTGTGCTGTTCTGTACCTGTGCGCGGCACCCCCTCTGTGTGCATCCCATCAATTTCCTTGGCACTAATGGCTAAGCATGTCTGGAAATGGCAACAGGACACTGCATTGATAAGAACATGGGAGATTTTTTCCTGAGATATGTGTGGAGAATTTTTTTAGTTTAGTCACGACTGCAAGAATTCAACAGATTTTTCAAACCTGTACAGAAATGGATGAATGTAGGTAGTTGACTGGGACACTTGTTGTGCACAGACCCTCTAAGGGGCAAAAAAATAAATAAAAACCCCACTGCTTATCTGTGGTACAAGTAATATAATTTATCGTTACCTCAGCCGAGGTTATGTTTTCATGCACGACTGCTGGTTTGTTTGTCTGTCAGCAGGATTACGCATAAGCTACTGCAGCAATTTTCATGAAAATAGTTGGAAGCATGAGGCACGGACCATTTCATTTTTCAGAATTTCCATAAAAAGGGGCAGATCTTGCCATTGTTTTTCTCTTTTCGTGGCATCTAGTGGCCCTTTAGTTTATTAATTTATGTACCTATTTAGTTTTTGTCCCGATGTCACATCAGAAAAGCGCTTACACTTACAAGACTGCACCTGGGTGAACATGAAGAACGCATTTAAAATTGTCCAGTGTATTGCAAAAATGCGGTGTCATTTTTCTGCATATACACTCCACCTGTGTCACAGTCACATTTAGGTCACAGGGTCAGAGATGCTTGACTTCAGTTCAAGCCAGAGGTGCGTGATGATAGCACACACAGGCTTTTTTTGTGTGGTCTGTGGGTAGTGTATTTTAGATGCTGCATCTGATGTTATTAAATATTGTAAACCAGAATTGGTTTACAATATTTAATAACATCAGATGGATGTCATTCGTTTGGGCTACCCGGCATGGTCAGGCCAAATGTATATTTCTGCATGCGGAAATCTGTAGTAATTGAGGTCTGTCCAAACATTTGTTTTCCCACACAGATTTTCCGCAGATTTTCTGCAATCCTTTTGTGAATTTTTAGCACGAAAATCCATACGTGATATGAAACAGCTTTTATTGTGCTTAGCCTGACCATGCCGGGTAGCCCACTGGTGTCTAAAATCAAAATGTGCCATGAGTGCAAATGGACAGTAGCCGTCTGAATACTACAACAACATTCAAGCAATTAGTATCACTACCTTAAATGGAACATCAGAGGGAGGGTGACATGCAACAGAATCTCTCTGGAAATAAATGAATTAAAAGGGGACTATCAAAAACAGCCTTGACTTGACTGGTTAACCATATTTTAACAGTGTCACAGTCCAGAGAGACCTTAATCAAATGAAAGGCCAATACTCCAACAGTTAAGAGAAGGTAATTAAAAAAAGAAGAGTGTAGAAAAGGACACAAAAGTACAGTTTTCTATGTTACATTTTTCAACCACGTGTCCTTCATCAGTGCTCACAGTGTTTTCTTTTAATGACATGAATGGCATTCAGTGTAAAATGTCCCATCTTTTCAGACATGCAATGTAAGCTGTGAAAAAAAAAATAAAAAATCGCTGAAACGAAATTGCCATCAAACGCTAGTAGAAATCAAACAAAACGAGTCAAATTCATATTTTCCTTAAAATGTACTACAAAAGCTGATAATAAATAGAAAACATGTTCACCACTCTCCCCAAAAAGGTTATATTGGCAACGGGAATACATTTTCAAATTTGAGAAAATAAATCACTGGAAGTGTTCTTTTTAAGCACTTGTGAGAGGCGCAGGGTACAGAGTAAAAGCAACACCTTTACAAGGCCACTTTGAGGGACTGGTACTTGAAAAAAAAAATCTCCATATAATTACAGTAGATTTATTTCACGATATTCCTGGAAAACAGCAGAAAACCTCACCATACTGTGAATAAGCCAAGCTCCTTGAAATGAAAAAAAGAAGAAAAAAGTCATATTTCCTTATCTGTGGAATCTCAACAAATATATCCATATGGCTGTCTGATGTGACAAAAAGTAAGCCAAGCTCTCTCTCTCATGCACTTTTAATAGGAATTTATTTTTGCAGTCTGACAATCCGTTCAGCTGTGGACATAAGTATTTATCACTGGTGCGCTTCCGAAGAGTGCTTTAACAAATCACTTTGGAAGCGGCTTTAATTAATGGCTTATAGTATGTGAGACAAAATGAGTGTTTCCACACTCTATTAGCATGTATGATAAATATACCTGTCTGAGCTCTGCTGAAGACATTTCACATTAAGCATCATCTAATGGTGTCACAGTGGTGCAAAATATGCATCCTACATGTGGTTCCACGGCTTGGTGTGGCAAAAAGAGCTACATAGCGCACTAGTCACTGCCTCACAAATCTGATGCTGTTGTAAAAAGTGTGATCAATTATCACTTAAAGAAAATATATGGCAACAACCATAGTTTGGGATTTGACCGTCGGCATGTTGGCTTTATGGAGCTGAAAGTGACCATATTTGGACAAAAGGGGCAGAGCTGCGGGAGGGCGAGGGGTCGGAGCCATCTGCGAGGGGTCGTGGGTGAGCTAATGGTAAATGCTAGCTGTCGATCAAAGCCCGACACGGCAGACATCAAAACCTTCTACTCAACCTGAGATTGGAGTAGTGGAGCAAGATTTTTAAAGATGGACTGCCAGAACAAATGAGACCAGAATGACTCCTGGGGAAAAAAAAAAAAAATTGACTTTGTATTTTTCAAGAGAAGTTGAAAGTGAGTCTATGGAAGCCAGCCATTTCACACAAAAAAATGTAGGTTCACCCAGTCCATGGATATTTCTATCTTTACTAAATCTTTTGTTCAAATGTAGTTAAATGTAGCTTAATGTAGCTGTAATTTTTAAAGAAAGAATAATAAGAAGAAAAAAACAACAACTAAAAACTAACTTTTTATTCATCAAAGTATCATTAAACTGAGCTGGTCAACTGTACAGTGAAAATATTATGCAAAAAGATGCAGAATTTGGAGCAAATTCAGAATAATTGAAACCAGTGACTTCAATCAATGTTCTTACTCTTTCATTATCCTAATTCAAGTCTACTCAATATTGTATAATTAAACTGGTTAAAACTGAATCAATAAACGGTGTCAATATATACTCTGTTAAAAGCAGTGGTTAGGCTTATAACAGAGGAAGTGTAAGACCAATGTGCATCTATCAGACTTAATTTAAAAAGGGAATGTCTTCTAGTTTCTGTGTTTAACATGTGGCTGAAACACAACCTAAACTACATCAGTTTAAACATGGCTCAAATGTAACCCTAACCTTAAAATGAGCTGCCGGTGACCGGGTGGATGTTAAGCCTATTTCATTAAGTAAACATTGCTTTTATTTACTTACTACGGATTAATTCACCCTAGCCTTAGTTTTTATTGTACTGGGAGACGGGCAGACGTCTTCATCAAATGTGTTTGAGAATTGCACAAGGCATCAGCTTCAATACCAAGTGCAAAGAAAAAGCCAAAAAAAAAAAAAAAAAAAGCAAACGAACAAGCAGGCAAACCCCCCCCCCAAAAAACATACATTTTCTGGGCTGGAGTTTCAAAGACACGATCAATACTTGAATTCAAACTACGCACTATGCAAGGGTTTGCCTCATCATTAAGAAAACAGTGTGCCACTAACAATATCTGCCTACTGCTGTTTACGTTTGCACATCGTTTTGAACCAAAAAAATAAAAATCCTTTGGCCAAATACAGAGAACAAAGACACGCAAATTACAGTATATCATTGTGCTGCCTAGAGGGATCCATAATAGAACAGAAATAAGGAGAAAACCAATAGCCTGATTTTGAAAAGCTAGATTGCCTCTATTGAGCTAGTTTACAGTGCTAACAATCAAAAGAAAAAAGCTCTTCAACGAGATGTCAATCATTAAAGCCACACACAGAAGAACGGCCACCTTCGGCTCTTGGACGTTACGGCCGTCATGGTGATGGATCTGTAGTGTCTTTTAACGGACGGCTGACCCGTGTAACACGTGAGCTTCTGTTCAGTCTCGACGCATGTTGGAACTCGAGGTTCACCGCCGTTCCGATGATTAGCAGAAGTTTCGTGGCAATTTACAGAGCTCCATATAACACAAGCATTCTTTCTCTCAAATTAATTAGCTTAAATTAGATGTCAAAATGGTTAATTATTATGATGAATGTTTTATTGCAATAATAGTGAGAGGAATTAGAACAATGTTAAATCGGGGCGCACACACTCAATGCAGAGTTGTCAGAGAGAGTAATGGGTATAATTCATTTAATGGGAACAAAAATACCCACAGATTTTAATAGCAAGGACAGAGAGTATGCAAGAGAGGGAGGGAGAAAGAGAGACAGAGGAGGAATAATGAATGCATCCGTATATGCAACTCATCTCCCTTTGTCGTATGGAGCTAAATGAGGAGAGGCTGAGCAGAGAGTCTCTAAGCTCTGCTGTATTTGCTTTGCTGCACACAGAAGCACACTTTGAATAGAAATGAAGACAAAGCCCTCTTGGAGCACAGCTATAAATTGATAATATACGATGTGAATGCTTTGACAACAGTCATAATATTAAGAGGTAGACTGAGCCCCGCTCTCAGATAAACTACAGTTGAGTTTGATATTTGTTCCATTCACTCCTCGAGTCTCAGATATTGTATTTTTACATACATCTTAGCACTAGACCTCTTTTCACGTCTTTGCTTGACTAAAATAATGTAATCGGGCTAAGTAATAGTAGGGAACATATTAAATGGATTTTCAAATGCACACTGAACATGTTTTTTTTTTATCCCTTTCTCCCACAGCTTCCAGTGTTTTAATGCATATGAGGCTATTTGTGCACAGTTCTTTATTCAGACAATTAAGACGCTTTAAATAAGTAATGTGAGGAAAAAAGTGTGATCTAACACGGTTTGTGTCAAATTTGCATTAATCAGTGGAAGGATTGTCAAATTTACATTATTGTGTAAGATAGCATAGTCCTATACTGTATTTGACTGGTGCATTACTCTATGAAAATGCATTACTACATAGCCTCAGGCAGTTTACAAAACTACACCAGTTTTCTGTTTTCAGACAAATGATTAAAACAAATCAGCATGACCAGCAATGGTTATTTGATTTGAAGAAAAAAAAAAAAGGATGTAATGCTATGCAGTGCAAATGTAATGTAAAACCATTGGTATAGTCTGAATGCAAGTGACCCATAAAGCATCCATTCACACACAGCTAACAGTGACTACGTTTACATGCACACTAATAGTCCACTGTTACTCTGAATACGATAATATTCTGAATGTGACAGGTGTCATGTTAACTGCATATTCTGAATTAGGCCTTTTTCCAAATGGAGCATTTCCCGATGAAGACGTGGGATATGCTGATCTTATGCCAGTTTTACGGGGATTCTTTGTATTTGTATGTAATTTGTATGTATGTCTCATTTGTGGGTTTTACTGCAGTTTGAGACACACTGTTTACAGTGAGCTGGAGCAAAGACAAGATCCTCTCTGGTGGAGATGGATGCGCCAAAGAAAAGTCCACATTTCTGGTCGGAAGAAGAAACACATTTACTACATTAAGTAAGAGGATCTCAACAGGTTTTGGGATATGAGCAAATGTGGGAAAAGCTGAAGGAATGTTTGAAGGAATGAAAGAGGGAGACTGAGTTCTTTTAAACTATGGTATGCACAGCTGCATGTAAACAGGAATATTATTGAAATATGCATTTTCATCAGCCGTGTGTTTACATGGCTAATATTGGAAATTTAGTCTTTTTCGGAATAAAGTAAACAAAAAAACAAGAGAATATCCTGTGCATGTAGACATTGAAAAATCCAAAAAGATTTAAAGGACTGTGAAAACCCTCATTGTCCCAACATCCACCAGCTCCAGGATATTCAAATCAAATTTCTAAAGACGGGATATTTCGAGTTATGAGACTGATTACCACAGTCTGCTCTCTGATTGTCTATAAAAGGTTCAGCTACGGGACGTAGGTCAGTCAGACTCAACCTTCACCTGAGTGTCTCATCATATAATCTGCAATCACACCATCATCCGCTTTCCCCTGATCGCTTTACACTCAGAAAAGACTGTGTCGTTGCCTCAGTTCCACTCAAAAAGTCCTTAAAGTCTTAGCTTGTCAGATGCACCCTTGAGATGATTGACAGCTTATTCTGCTGTCCATTACTTCATTTTAAGCCGGTTGTTAGTGGGTTGTTTTCTGCGTCTGGTGAATGAACAGTGCAGATATTACAAGTGTATGTGGCAACAGGGTTCATCTTGTAGCAAGATACATTATTAATAATAGTCTAATTTTTGAGAGTGGCTTCAGGTTACACTGCTGGACTGCCTGGTTTATAAGACAGACAAAAAAATATATTGAATTAATCCAACTGCATCCTTAACTAATGTAATTATTTAATACAATCAACTCTTTAAATCTAGACAGACTTTGCATGCATGTCACCAGCGTCTCATCCAAAACCAGCATTAAGACAAATTTAAACCAGAATGTGGGACTCATCCGATTTGTCTGATCCCATTCATCTGAGGCAACAACAGTTCATATCGGGCCTTAAAATCCTACACCTGTGTTTAGTGCTGATTTCAAGAACAACCACTTCTGTGTCTTGGATACAACAGCTTACCTTATGCAGTGTTGTGTGTGTGTCCGTGCGTGCGTGCGTGTGTGCGCAGGCGCAGAGTGGAGTGGTGTGAGGGGTGCATGCAAGTCAGGATCATCTGTTCTTAAGGTCCTGTCAGTACAATCTTTATACTTGGGCTGCCTGACCTGACTTGTACCCCTTTACTGGTCCAAATAGGGCCTAAGCTGTCTGGCTTCACCATATGCTGGCTAACACAACACCTCTGCCACCAAGGACCCCGTTCACCCTGCTCTCAACATCGGTATGACTTTGAAATTCACTACACCATTCCTACTTGCAGCTGACATTGCGCCTTTCACATTGCAGGTAAACTCTTGAGAGAAAACATCTTAGATATGTCTTTGTATAAGTACATGGCTTAGACAAGATCCCAAATGATATCTGAACACAAGTAATGCTATAAATATAGTTGAAAGCTAACAATCGTATGTTCAAGGATCAATCTGTAGCATTAGTTTAAAAAATGAGCACCTTCCCCAACTGTCTTCATTAAGCACATCCAGGATAACAGCCCGTACTCTGATGTAGATGACTCGGGTTGGATGATCTGTGAAAATTCTCATGCCTGTTTGAGGTACCTCAACACCTCTCCTCTGCTCCACTACAGAAGCAACACTAACTGGTAGCTGGTAGCTGAGTCCATTAACGTCAAGAAACAACCGGTTCCCAGCACAACTCAGAATCCAATACAAACTTCACAAGTATGGCTGCTTACCGATTTTGAATACTTTCACGGTACTGAATTGCTTATTACGGAATATCGAAAAATGTCATCGCTGGTATCAAATTTAAATCTCATCAGCATCAGTGCCTACAGCATGTATGAAGGGCTTTTATTCATTTTTATTATTAATAGTGTGTTAACAGACAAGTTGAAGTTGATATAAATAGGTTTATTTTATATGTGGCAAAACTGATTTAAGTTGAAAAACGCCAGGAGAGAGTTGTTAAGCCACATGGCAGTTATTAAACTGCTTTGAGTGTATAAAAATGCAGATGAACTGCAAAAGAAAGCTTTTGCTTTGTTTGCTTTCTTTTTATTAAAATGAAAAATTTGTATTGGAAAAAAAGTACTGTTTAGGAACCGTAATCAGGATGTGTAACGGTAAGCCAACATTTTTGAACGATACCCAACCCTTCACACAAGCCCCTGCAAATGTTACATAATGTTTAAATAATATACAATAAAACAGAAGCAAAGAGGATGATGAGGTCAGACATTTGATACCAGGATTAAGCGCGACTGCTGTTAGTTATGTTTTCATATTGTGTAAAAGGTCTTACGTTTACTGGATCGCTTGGATGAGGAGATATTTCCTACTGGCTTCAGTGATCCTTGACGTGTTCACCAGGAGCCAGACTCACATACAGTATGTGTGGATTTGGGTGAAATGAAAACTACTACTATTAAATAGATTGCCACGGAATATGATATAGACATTTGTATTTCACATGTGATGAATTGTGATAGCTCTGGTTAACCTCTAACTCTCCATGTAGCTTCATAATCATACTAACTAGTGCATTCAGTCTCTCTGAACTGCTGGTGTGGCTATACACTCTAGTTTCTTATTAAATTGCTTCTCTGAGATGTTTTAATGCTGCAGGTAAGTTGCTGCAGGCAATATGCATTCAGGGTTATCCAGCTGAAATAAATACATCCCAAACTCGTACTTTTTCTATTAAATGTTAACAGTTCGAGTACAGGATTTTCTGGCAAGATCTTGTATTATGGATAGCCTTAATAAATGAGCCTGTACGGTTGCTGGCATGGCCTCTTAGTGGTTTTGATACTGAATAGACCATTACACCTGGAATTCAACGCACCTTCCTTCTGGAGCTCTCTCCTCTCTGTCCAAATCAAAAGACTAAATATAAATATAGATGGCCTGATGCTGCTTCACGCCGCTGTGGAAAAGTGAAGCCAAAATATCACGGTTAGGGGAGCTGCCATGTTGTTTCTGTATGTGGAGTAGAGCAGTAGAGTCACATCTGATGGAATCTTAACAGCAACCCATACCTCTCTGAAAGCACCTATAATCGGCCGAAACTTCTCTCACTGGAAGCTTTTCAACAGCGCAGCCAAGGAGTAGGTGCTGAAGTCTTTTTTTTTTTTTTCCCCTCAGACCACTTGACTTACAATGTGCTGAAAGGCAATTACGGACCAAAGCTTTAAACACACGTTTAAACATGTAATTTATTAGAGTGGCATTATGCATTAATCATGTTCCTTACTGAAATGTTTAGGTACAAAAACAGGAAGCTAAGCTACAGCTCATTTCACACAAAGCGGTACATGTATGTACAAATCCTGCAAGTTTTTTAAAATTAAAAAATATATAATGTGCTAGCTGCAGATTACATACGCTGTTCATTTTAACAACACATGCATTTGAGATGTATGTACTAATTCAATTACATTGCAAGTGTGTGATCCTCTCAGGGGATGAACAGACTGTTCGGTTTACAGTACATTCCAACAATAGCATGACTCTGTATCTTATGTTCCTGCAAACGAACTTCTCTTAAAGTGGTCTTTTGAAGTTGCGATCAGGATGCGACATTGAATGCATGTGTGCATGTGTGTAACAGTGTGTGTGATTTAGGTTACGTCTTCTCATCTGGTCTTGGCATTATGGAGTCAAGCTTGTTTTCTTTTTTCCTCCTCCTTTGCCTCGCAAGTTGCTCCCACCATCTGGCACCGGGCTTTGAAAACCAGGCCAAGTCTCTCCCACCAGAATGGCATGAAAATATACCCGCGTATACGCAGCCGTCCTGTCGCTCTCTCTCAAGTCAGCTGCAGACTACATGAAAGATAACAGGGCTGGTGATTTCAATAGTATGAAGAAGGAATTGATAGGGCAGTGAAGTTATGGTTTCTGAGGGTGAAGCTTAGGGTTAGAGTTAAAACTGAAGTGTAAGATCATCCATGTATTAGACTTTAAAGTGAACAGCCTCTGGTTTCTGTGTTTAACATGTGGCTGAAACACAACCTAAACTACATCACAGCTCAAATGTAACCCTAACCCTAAAATGGGTCGCCAGTGAAGAGCTTTTAAAAGACAAGAACTTCAATTTGCTTTAAGGTGACTTGTATTCTGGTAGGTTTGGATTCAAAATCAAATGCACAATTACAAGATTACTTAGTGTCTTCTTTTAACCGAGTCAAAACCTAATCTGCAAAAAGAATCAGAGAGGGAGCTCAGCTACAACGAGACAGGCTGGAGAAAGAGACAGGCAGACTGAAGGGGAGAATGGGTTCAGAGCTCCAGTGACTTGTTTGTGTAGTTAACTTTCTGCTCCCGTCAGCGTGGAGGAACTCCATTGACTCGCTTCTATCGGAGGCCAGGGTCATTTGCATAACCTATTCCCCTCTTTTGCTGCCAGTTGCCTCAGCCTTTCCCCTTAGTCTCTGTTTACTCTGAGCAACCGGGGCCATGTTGGATCGCTCCGCTGCTGTGTTGTGTCGATTCCCCTGTCCGTGGCTGGGCTTTAATTGCCTTGGTTTTATGCTGGGTCAGGCTGTGTGCGATACACCCTCCTTAGTAGGCCTTATTGTGACAATGACCTTTAAATTGCTCTCTCTCTTTCTTATTTTCTCTTACACACACACACACACCCACACACACACACACACACACACACACACAAACTCTTGCTTCTCTTGTTCTTCTCTCATTTCTGTTTACTGGGAACTTCCTTTCCATGGAGACTCCCATTAATAAAAGCCTTATACTAAAGCAATCAGTGCTAATATGCTTCTCTGTAACACTGGATACCAGCTAATCAACGTAAAACTATACAGAAATCAGTCTGCAGTGACTCTTTGTACCGATACTGAAAACCGTATCAGTCTAATTTTCTTCATTTTCAAATGACAGGAAGTTGAAGTCACAAAACCTGCTGTATGCGTGCATAAGTTCTCAAGTTAATTTTAAAATGTCTCACGTATCATCAGGATTGTGTTAAGAGGAGCGTTAAAAGTGTGAATGCCGGCTTTGAGTTTATACTTTCCAATATTTGATTTGATTTGACTGAAACTCTTCAAATTTCCTGAAACCTGTAAAAATAATAGGATGATTGCAATTACAAATATTTATTATGAGCTGCTTATTTCGTGCTGCGCATTCTGTACCTGTGAAGAGAGGTATCTTATTAACCTGTATTAATGTATTTGTCTATTCCTCTCATGGAGACAGGGAGAACATGTCACCTCCTGCGTCACATTTGTTTTCCTTAATCCACAGTGAATCATAACAGCTGCTGCGTTGCTCTCGGTGGAGATTTGGCCAACTGGGGATGTCACGACGTTACGCAAACACCTGTTGACATCATGGATCTGGGGCGTTTACTGTTTGAATGGGTTTCAGTCAATAGAGTGCAGGTTTTACCCCACCAGGGTTCTGAAAGTTAACGACAACTAAATACTAAAACTAAACCCCTTTGCACAGGATAAGCAAAGTCTGTGTTTTACTGGAATTTACTGATATTATCCCCCGGATCTGACGTCAAGGCTCACTATTAATGAGCTACTACTTAGATAACCATTGAGAAAAAATATTCTTTACTGAATGCTGCCACATGCCATTCATATTTTCAAAGATTTGCTCTTTTGAAGGATTTGAGCTTGCTCTTTCTGCAAATTCGCCTCCATGCTATGCATCCTATATTTATGCCCAAAACACGTTTGAAACTTAATTTATAACTGTGCAGTGCAGCTTCTATAATTCCCAACCAGGAAATACACAGATTACATGCACCAGGGAAACAAATGTTGAAAATCACCTGAGATCACAGAGATGTTGATTCACACAGGACTAGTATCATTACAGGACCTGTGTGTTTGCAAGGCTTTCCTCATAATACCTGAAAAAACTAACTAACACCAAGGGTGCTTCCACACCTTCTTCATATACACTTGTGAAACCTCCCCCAGTCCATGGTGCGCACCCGACAACCCGTAGTCAGACCAAAAAAAGAGGTGATTCAGATCAAACTACCGTAAACCATGGTTCGGCTCATTTACAGTGTGAAAACACTTCTTGGTTTTGGACCAATTGCAGGAAGTTATGCAAGGCTATCATTGCAAAAAACAAAACAAAAGAACAACAAAAACAAACAGAAGATGGAAGTTAAAAATGAGTCACAAATGCCACATAGATGATACCACACTCTAAATTGATTGGTTTATAGATGGCCGAGTGTTTGACGTCAGCAGGTTGTTAATTTGCCTCATTTTAAACTTCAGTTTTTCTCCTTTTTTTTGTTTCCAGGATCACAACTTCCTGTGATTGTTTGAATTATCCGAAAAGTGTTTTCAGACTATGTACTGAACTGAACCATGAGTCACTTTGATCTGGACTGAGACCACCTATTTGGTTGGACCAAAGACCGGTTATTTGGTCCGCACCGTGGTCCGGGGAGGTTTCACACCTGTAAATTTGGTTCGAATCAAACTGGATAGTTGGAATGCGAGGTAAGTGTGAAATCAAAAATCACACTGAAAGACTAAACAAAAATGAAAAAGTAATGAACATTTCACAACTATAATGACTCTGCAATCCTACATCACAAGGTGCATGTTTTTTTTCCCATCTTTTCACAATTAGTGTTTTGTTATAAGAGTGTTTTGAGAAATTGTCAAAAAAGGTGCAGACAAGTCTGTTTGAAAGGTGGCAGATTTGGTGATAATCAATGACTGGCAATAATGTTCCAGGAATACATTAAAATGATGGTGATGAGGCCTGGAAAAAAAAACATGATTAACTTCCAACTTGTGGAGCTGGCATAGTTTAACAATTGCAAAGCACTGGCACAGGTGCTCTCAACTATGTGCCATCTAGTTTAGTGGAGCAGCCAACAAGATCAAAGAGGCAAACATCAAAACGCTGGAAGACTCCAGGATGCTGTGTTTCTGAAGCACCGCATCGCTTCTTCTTTATTGTCTTCGGAGCATCAGTGTGCCCAGATTAGCGTGCGCTGTTATCACTTTTGACTCATTCAAGTGAAGAGGTAAAGTGAGGATGCCAAAACTATATTCTTTCCAAACTTTGAAGAGAGGATAAAAGTGCAAAATACGAGTGTGAAGTAGATGAGAAGAGCCAAAATCACTTGCTGGACTTGGATTTTTGCAAATAATTACCTGTGAACTACAAAGTTTAAGGCATCGATCATCAACTGGCGGCCGGTGGGCAGGATGTGACCAAAATTTTCCATCTGGCCCACGGGATATTTAGAAATGCATAAAATATGAACTAGAAAAAATGTGTTCTGGTACTTAGGATATGTAGCATTTTTCCTATATTGAGTTAATCCAAAAAGAAGTGAGATGGAAATAATTTGGGGTCATTTACCAGCCAATCATTCATATGTACGCTTTCAGAACTCAATATTCATACACAACAGGTCAACAAGTATCGCTGTGATCTGTGATTTACAGCAGCATTTTTACTACTTAAATATTAAAATCATACCTATACATTTTATCTGGTTAAAAAAAAAAAAAAAATTCTTAGATGGATATATTAATTTCAGACACTGATAAGAGGCTAATTACACAGTTTGTTTGAAAGTCCGGCCCTCACAGTAGGTGCAGTTCCATTAACAAATTTAATGTGCATTTTGAAGTTTCACATCAGAAAATATTTTATCGAGCATTTGGAAAAACACGTTTCTTTTCCTCCTGGCTTGAGGTAGTGAGGTGAGAATAAATGTGTTTTGAGGGGAAATGGAAACACCTTTTTGGAATCAATTCTGACATATCAAACGTTTCACTCATTGATCAGGTAATTGCAGTGTCTTCCCAGATATTCCAATAAAGCACTAAAACATAGCTTGACGTACAACAGGTAGTGTGGACGGATGAGACCATATTATCCCTTGAACTCATCATTAAAAACCTTCTGACAACATTACACAGTCTAGTTCATTCACTCCAAACCAGTTTATAGAAACGCATGTAATTTGCATTTTCTTTTTTGCGAGTTTTCAAAAGTTCACTTTGCTTCTAGATGACAACCGCTGCTTCATGTTAACCAAGCTACTGGTGTTTTAAGCTACACAGACTTAAACAGTCCTAAAAACTTTTTTAATGTGCTGCACTTACAATTTACTTGGAAATGATTTCAAAAGGTAGTTACCAATTAGTTTATCAAATCAGATGACACATGGACAATTTTGCATGTCAGACGGCAAAAGAAAAGAGTCAATCTGGAGCTTCAAGTGGAGTTGATGCTAATTTATGGCCGTAAAGTATTCCAAAAGATGTTTTCAAATGTAAGCATTTAACGACTCCTTTTTCCTGCTTTCATGCCATATCACAAAGATGTCTCTGCAGCTGGTTAGGGAGCTTGGAGCTTGTTGGCACTGTCATAAAGTCTGATTTGTTATTGATTTTGCTTTAATATCAGATGCAATGATAAATGTGGGAAAGCAGGCAATAGCCTAAGCAGCAGCGCAGGAGCACAGGTGGGATGTGATTGCTGTGTAAATTTATAGAACAGTCATCCTATCTCGGTCTATAATAGAGTGTGTGTGTGTGTGGGGGGGGTGATTCACATTATGAAAAACAATTGCGTTTCTTTAAGAAAAGACAACACAATGAAAATATGGGTAAATAGATGTGCAGGGAGGTAACATGTATCTGTTTACAGCTCAAGTGGAGAAAGATAAAGTAGAAAGAGACATGAATAATGGATGATGCATGAATGGAAGGGGAAAAAAAATTGATGTAGGATGGAAGGAAAGATTAATGAATTTACAGAGCATGTAAAAAGAGACAAGATAATGACAAAACATCCAGTGGCGGGAAAAAAAACAAACATATCTTGAGTTTCGGTTCTGTCTCAGATATACTTATAGGTTCAGTGTGTGATATTTCGTGACATCTAGCAGTGACGTCGCACTTTAATATAGAAAATGAAAGTGTAAACTGATATGTTTTACTCATTTTAAAGCCTTTGGTTTCAGTCATTTTGTATATCGATCTCAATTTGCATTTCTTACATAATATTCTCATTGCACTACACTGGACTAGTTTAACCATACTACTATTAACAAAAAACCCCTAAAAACTGTTACATAACTGTTAACATAACTGAAAAGTTTTCCAGGCCGTACATTTGTCAGCTATTTATAGGATTTTTGTGCAAACAATAGAGATATTATTGAGTAGAGTGTAAATAAATCAATTGTTGAAACAAAGTCATAACATTTATTGAATAGATTTAAATTTGTGGAAGAATGAAGGAAATGTATTAAAATGAATTAAGCAAATGTGTAATGAAATGTTACTAATGTTAATGTTAGTAAATTTAAGTTAAAATAAAAATATCCAGGTACTGAAATGTTTCTGTGTGTGAAGTCCATCGTTAGAATTAGTGTTTGTCATATCTGTTCTGGTGTTTTAGTTAAGGGGATATTAACTCTGGTCCATGTTCAAACATAGTAGGAGACATTAATGCACCTTAACGCTGGATACTACCTGCTGTAAGATGGGAAAAAAAAGAAAACACAAGTCCATTCTGAGCTACTTTAGTAACACTGTGGTGAAAATTCTGGACTCTATGAACGCCGATCCAGACCCTCTGTAGATATAAACCGCACATTCTAAGGTAATGAAACAGAATTATTAATAATATTTTCCATTTCTGCAATTAGATCCTCCTAAATCTTACACATTGGACCTTTAAATACATGCATGAGCGTAAAATGACCAGTAAAGAAGTGTTCAGTGCATCATAGAACTCTATCTGTAAACTATCAGATATCACGAAGAAAGTGGAGAACATATTGGACTCTTGGTTGGCTGGTTGGTGCGGATTAGTAACAGGACACTTTAAGTGGACGTGTGACATAGGTGTTTGCAGCTCTGCATGTAAACAACAGCACTGAAGCTTCAATACCTACTAAAGCAGTTCAACAAACAGCCGTTTTAAAGTCAAATCCATGGAGTTCTTTACTTCAAACTAGCTTCACCCTAAAGGTCAGGACAGTGGTTCTACTGGAAGAGCTTTGTCGTGAACACATGGGCACATACTATCCCTAGATGACTTGTGGGTATTATAAAGCAACAATCCTTCAACAACATGTGTTCCTGGAATTAGGCCTACTATCTATCTGCCTAAAGCTCATGGATTCAGACCATTAGTCCTCAAGCTATGCATGCACTTTGACATACATCTGTTTGGCAGGCGGTACAATAACACATCTATTTTCTTTGTTTTCTTGTGAACGCCAAACTGTATTACGGGTGTTTGTGAGATTTACCCTGAAAGACACAACTGCACACTGGATATGAGTAAGACAGAGCAACATAAGCTTATGTGTATATAGTGATTTCATAGGCAAAGGTTTTTGAAGTATTGTACTGAAGGGGTTTAAAACGGCAAATTGAGAAACATAAGACACGTAAAAATATGTATCCTTAAAATATGTAAGGATTTTAGACCTTACATACACATTAAAAGTCCAGTGTGCAAGACTTAGGGGAATTTAGGAGGATCTAATTGCAGAAATGGTATGTATGGTATAGTATGTGTTTTTGTTACCTTAGAATGAGCCATTTATATCTACAGAGGGTCCATCATGTTGCACCCTCATGTTTCTACAGTGGCTCAGAACAGACTCCCTCTTCTTCTTTTTTCCGTTTTATAGCAGGTGGTTTCCGACGTTAAGGTGCATCACCATCACCTACTATGTCTGAGTGAGGACCAGAATTAATATCCCCTTCACTAAAAAGCCGAGAACAGATAAAACGAGCACTAATGAGGGACTTCACGCCGCAAAAAAAAGCGATCGTCACATTATAGCATCAAAGTGACCTGTAGTGCTATTGAATAGATTTGAGTTTTTAAATCAATTAAATTATTTAGAATTGATAGGATCAAAACGAACTAAGATTATAAGGCCGGAATTTTGAATTATCATTAATCTGTGATTATATTTTTGGGATAACTTACTTCATAATTTTTGTCTATAAAATGTCTGAAATCAACTTTGTGTTACTTCATCCACCGTAGGTGTTATTTTATGCAATCACATTTCTTTTCGCGGGAGGAGATGTAATGATTTTCATCAGTGAAGCTTCGTATCCAACATCCTTCAGTTAAGCATTTACACGCAGTATGTTTTGGAGTCTTTAACTACACCAGCCACAAATCAGTTATTTTTGTTGCTCTGAAATCTACTCGAATAAAAATGCTTTCTGTGGCTCCTCTTTTAAAACAGCCGACTCCTGCCGAGGCTGAATAAGTGCTATCTGCTGGGTAACTTTGTCAACATCATAATCATCTTTGATTGGTGTTTGGTCGCAGTCGAGAACACAACAGATGCGGCCTCATTACCCATACAGTCTTGTCTGAATTCACAGACACATGCGAGCGAGTGCACAGGAAGAGAGGGCGTGAGGGGTAATTTGTTGCTACTTTTTGCTTCGGAATTTGAATGATGTATTTGGGTAGTTATTTATTTATTTATTTTGGGTACAACTAATGACGACAAAGGCATTATTTGTGGAAAAATATGGATTTGAATGAACTTGAAATACTTACAATCACTCCTGTTATAATACACATATACATTGCATGTCAACTATCATTCATATTGGCACAAACAACATGAGCACAACACACACACAGGTCCCTCCCACTGATAGGAGACAGAAACAGCGCACCCAGAGGATAATGGATTAGTATAGATTTAAGAAGATTCCACTGTTTGTTAAGCTCTTTGCTACAGTAAGTGTGTGTACGTGCATGTGTGTGTGCGTCCCGTATCAAACGCAACCCGTCTTTTAGATAAAAAAAAAAAAAAAAAAAAAAATCCATTATGAAGACACCATGTTTAATCTGTCACTTCAGATATGACAGGAAAGGAAACTATTTTTTTTTTTTTATTCCTTTTCAACTGGAGAGGTTGAAAATCTAAGTACAGACTGATGATACGCACCTTTTCTCACATCACGATTCAGCTCAGAATTGAAAGGATACAAAGATTTGCAAAATGCCCAATAGGTGTCCACAACCCAAACCTTACACACACACAGATACACACAGACACTGATTGATTCACTAAATTACTTCACCGTGTCTCAGCAAGAAATTATATCTAAATGTATTTCGTAGACCGGCTGCATTATTCTCTCTATGTATGGGGATATTAAGAAAAAAAAAAAGAAAAGGAAAATGAAAGTTTTGGCAGACACTTGGTGGACAGAAATAAAATCTGTTACAGCTAATGAGACGCTTTGTGGCGTTGAGCACGAACTGCTTATAAGAACTGCTCCAGGCTATAAGCACTAGGAGATCTCAGCCGTGGACTGTCAGACCGCATGACTGTGTTCTCCCCCCACCACCCCGTTAAATGCAGGCTACTTGGGAATTTAATAATAGATCAATAATGCATGTAGTAAAGATTACTGTAGCGCAAGCTGGAAAAGCCAATTAAATTCTACTTAACATATTTTTTTTTTGCCCCATGTGCATCCCCCACATAATTCACTTTGTTGTTGTTTGCTGGTATTCCTCGTGCTGCCTATACTTTCTTAACTTTTCTTCTATGTTTGTCTCCCTCGCCGTCCCATCCTCATCCAATCACTTTATCCTCCTCCTCCTCATCTTTATCAACAGCCTCATCCTCCCATCTCGCCCTTCAATCTCTGGCCCACTTTGTCTTTACCCAAACCGCATCTCCCCTCTGTTCATCTCCATCCATCTTTGCACTATGGGAAACGTGGATGAATGGCAAGAACCCCCCCCCTCCCCAACCCCACACACACACACACACATGCACACACACCACCGCCATCAACACCACCTCTTGCAATCTCAGTGACCCGACCATCTGTGACTGAGAATTCCAGTGTTTAACTAAACCCCCATCATACTGGTCTCTGCGGCTGGTGTTATGTGTAGCTTGTGGTGGTGGTGGAGGTGGGCCGGGGAGGAGGGTGTGCAGTGCCGGAGCAAGGCTAAGCTCCACTCAAAGCTGTCGTAAACACCACTAATGCATCGCTAAACTTGGGGAATCTCGTGTGCCTCGGCGCGCACGTTTTTTTTTTTTTTCTTTTTGCATGTGTGTCTATCGCGCACACACACACAGCCGACTAATCCCTCATAAACCTACATTTTATCGCTTACCACACCATTAGCTCAGCTGTGGCATTCTGCCTGGAGATGTCAAAACAGAGGGACTACAAGAGTCTGTGCTACTTCTTTGTTGCTCTGCGTGTACAATCCACATTTCCCTGGGCCTTGTGAGAGATGAAAAGAATTATGTCCTTTCTCAGCTGGGAAACAATGTAATATTAACTGCAACCCAGTCATTTCTTTCTTTTCAGTTTATGTACCCAAAACTGTAAAACAAGATGTAAAATTAGACACTTTGAACTGCTGCTCTGGGAGAGATGTGTTCTTTTTCGTTTTCACTCCATTAAAAGTTGATTTTGTCAGCTTTTTGAAAAGTAAGCACTACCACTAACTATATTTGAACTGTTTACTTTTTTATTTCACAGGCAGTTAAACTGATATTGATGTGATTAACGCTTTGTTGCTCGCCGGATTTATAGTGAAAACACTTTTATACGATGGCTAGAAGAGGTTTGATAGAATACTATAAATTTTTCACAGAAAAGAAACATTTCCCTCACGTCCCCACACAAACACACACGCGCACACACTCTCAGAGGTAGCAGACAGGGCTGTGTGAGGCTGTCTACAGAGTGGCGTCAGTGACAGAGAGCGATCTCCTGGGGGGTTTGAGCTGGGGAGCGAGGTGACACTGTAACAGTCTCTGATCAACTCAGGAGCTGGGGAAGTGTGTGTATTTAATGTGTGTGTGTGTGTGTGTGTGTGAGCGTGCATACACATGACCTCACCTGTCACTATCTGTCTTTGCATTTGTTTGTTTGCAAGTCAGTGCAGGTGTCACGGAGTGTGTCTGTTGGAACACATTTGTGTGTCTATATGTGTGTGTGTATGTGTGTGTGTGTTACTCAGCTTGTTACATACAAAATGCTTCAGTTGTCAGCCACAGACCCCGTTTCCCTCTGAGAGCCTATACGCTCCACACATCTCCGAGTCTGCTTCAAGGTGATGAGCGCGTCTTTACACTGAGGTGCAGGCACAGTTGCACAATGGTAGCTTCTGGGAAAAATTATTATTAATATTCGGGGCGATATGCCCAAATATGTTACATGTATTAGATGTTATATCACTATTTCTTATAAAGCTGCAGTGCTTCATAGTTTCCTGGTGTCATTGGGGAAAAAAATCCACACAATATTACATTCAGCATATTCAAGTGGTCTGAGAGGAAACAAGAATTCTATCCACTTCTGTGGACTCACTAATCATAGGTGTTTTCAGACAGGTATGGGGTTATATATGTGATTGACAGCTATAATTAACTATCGCTGTTAAGATTTCCTCAGACGTGACTGTACTGCTCTACTCTGTGGCTCGACACGGAAGCTTGGAAAAGTATCTTCTCTTTTCCACTGCGTGAAACAGGTAAAAAAATCAGGTTAATCTGTCTTTATATTTAGTCTTTTGATTTGGACTGAGAGGAGAGAGCAGCAGAAGGAAGGGCTGTATTTTCAAATTCTAGTTCCCCTTGAACTCATGAATTTTGAAGAGTAAAGGCTGATTTCATTCTGGTCCAGAGTGAAAGTTGAAGAAACCACACTGTTATTTGTGGTTTTAAATGATTTGTAATAACGAGACGTTGTAAGAGACACAACAAGATGAAAATAATGTAAAAGACATAAGACGAAATCAATGTAAAATACTGAAAGAGAGGTAAACATTGTAAAGACCAAACAAGATGCAAAAAGATCAAAATGACATGAAAGATGGAACCAGAGGCAACAAAAGAGGCAAAAACACACCTGTAGACTTTGATTTTGCGATTTACTACCAAACAGCAGAACATTCAAAACTATTCTCATGATAAAATGTTTGTTCAACATCAAAATATACATGAGGAAAGTTAAGTTAACACCCGATTTTGTCGTTTAATCTCAGAATATAAACAAAATAAACCATAAACGCAAAATCATTATCACATATAGAATTACTGTTATTTTATTGCTCAGCTCTAATTACTATCTTCCAAGTTGAAGGTTGGTTGATTAGGTTTAAGACAAACAATGTGATCAGGAGAACTTAACCACCGTCTCTGTGTCTTTGACAATAACAATGAAACGGGAAATACAGCTTCCTGAATATTCATTTTCCATTATATTTTCCAGCACCGATGTTTTCCATAAAACACCTGCTTTGTTCTTTTCATGCAGTTATTTTATTTCGACAAATTCAGCTAAGCTTGCAGCATTCACAACACTAGCTGACCAGATTATTCTGTAATTATTCTCGGCTTCCCAAAATGCACCATTGCGGCTCGTTCGTTCACTGTACAGTCCTGTTAGTCCCATAGTAAACACAAATGGCACCCAGAGCTTTGTTTTGTTTGTAGTTGCCCTATTTTCCCAGTAAAGTCAATTCCCTGTTTGAACAAAGTGCCTAAATATGCAAAGACTAAATAATCTTTCTCGGGGAGATAGCGAAAAACATCCACTTCACTGTGACCCGCGAGTCAGTCTACTTAAGACGGCAAAGACAAACATTTGAGCAAGGTTAGGCGAGGTGAAGGAAGAATCACAACAACATTCTGCGGGAAACAAAGGAGGAAACATGAAAATGAAATAAAATGGAGTTTGCATTTTTCATGGTGTCAACATCTGAGCGCTTAGCGTGACACTGGGTGGTTGTGTTTGGGTTTTTAAACTGTTTGACTCGCTGTCAAAATGAAACTGAACAACATCTTTTATATTAGCGCCTTTGTTTTATTATTATTATATTTATCTTCATCTTCATATTTATTTATTTTGGCTAGATGTCTTAATGAAGAATAAACTCTCCACCCCTAAATTTCTAAATATGTCTGATGCCACAGTTTGATTTACCATTTGCCCCCATGTGGTTAATATTCATTTTTATGCTAAAATGGACTAAAATAGACTCTAGTAAGAATGTCAATGACAAACATCTTGACCTCTCCATTAATCTACGAAAGACAAAGGCTTTTTTTTTTCTTTTTAAAACAAGACTACTTTGAGCTTCCATGTTAGCACAGAACAAAATAATACTAATAATAATAGAAGTACAGAGGAAGGCACTGTCCTCTCACTTCTTAAAATCAGACAATTCTTCCATAGAAATAGGTCATTTGGTAAAGATTAGGGAACTTGAGAATCGTTTTGGGCAGTAAAAACAGTGTGCATTGATTTTAAGAATGAAATGCTTAAACTGTAAAATTAATAAACAATGCCGCTTTAAAGCGTTACATCCTCCCCAAATGATTTGAATGGACTGGTTCTACATGACAAAATCTACTGATAATTAATGGCTGGTTTAACACCTTTGTGTGTTCATTTATCAGTTAGTTGATTAAAAGAAAATGAATGTGCAACTATTTGGATAAAGGATGAGACGTGTTTTGTCATTCCTCAAACGTATGTAACAGTATTGTTTCTCCTCATAATAAGTGTTAAAGGAGTCATCTTCAGCTATATCCTTGTGATACAGAAGTCAGAACATGTTGCTGCAAAAACAAGTAACTCACAAAATGTAAGTATACCACTGCCACTAGGACCGTTTCCATCCAGCCATGTTTATTTGCATTCTCAGTTTGAGGAGAAGAAGAAGAAAATTCTAGTCAAAAATTTGAAAAAGAAAACTCTAAATATTGCAAAAAAAAAAAAAAGTGGAAGTGGAAAAGTTGGTGTATCGATCAAAGGTTGATGCAAATAAGTGCAAATGACACAGATTTAGTGAATAATCATGTGTGTCTGCTTGTGAGGATCTGCAACGTTCTCTGAATTAATACAAGAAATGTAATGGTACATGGTACATAAATGCCATGTGAGACGGAAGCACCAATGAAACGCCGCCGTGTAAGAAGAGATGCAGACAAAGAATAAGTAGCTCAGACATGATGATTTTGTATGAAACACTAACTTGCAAACTGTCAAACCATGATATAGTGGATGCAAACGCACATGAATTTGCATTATTTCTTACAGGATTTTCTGAATGGAAACTCGCCTCCTGTTTAAGTCGTATAACTGACTGATCCTGTGCATGTCGTGCTTTTGTTATAGTCTAACATTCAGTAGAGAACATGGGAGAATCGCAGTGGCTTTGTCTCATGGTCACAACCTTGAATGTGTGCACACAGATGAGTCTTTCTGATCGTGGTGAGTCAATAGAGAAGCCTTCCTTATTGCTAATAATCCGAGGTTGGTCCGAGATGTACAAGCGCGGCACACAGCTGCCACCGCGGCCACGCTCCTCTCGCCTCTGCGGTGACCATCGAGACCTGCTGGCCATTAGTTTCCTTCAAAATCTATACATCAGTAGCTTGACCAGAACAAGCAAATTGATTCTTACATCTCATTCAATTGGCATAAGGAAAAGGTCGTGGTTATTAAGACATAAAAACACTCAGTGTGGGATGCTGTGACATTCAGCTGCTATACGAAATGAAGATGATTTAAAGCCAAATGTGCATCCCTAAATGTCAACATGGCTGACACATGTAACAGCTGATTTTATTACTGGATTTAGATTTCAGAAAGTGCTGCAGTTTAAGGCTGAGGGACTCTAGCTCTGAGCTTACTCTACAGAGGATTAATATTCTTGAATCCTAGAAGCTTAGGGAATAAGTTATTGTGAGTGTTGTAAAAAACTGGTGGATCCTGCTGTGTGTTTTTACGCTCAGGGAATACCAGCTGAGAAGGCTGCTATTGGACAGATAATGTTATCCTTTGAAATCCCCCTTATTTGTTTGCATATGCTTTATCTGCAGTATTCCACACTTGGATGTCTAAGCAAAGGTAACGACCTACTAACCTGATTTCCGAGCTTCCTTTCAGAGCAAGCGTAATCTATACACATATGTAAATACGTTTGTAGATGCTTACCAATATACAATTTATATTTCCCCACACTTACAAAAACGTTCTTTTAATTAGCTCGATACAACTGAGCAGAAAAAACTAAGGTATTGTGGATTTGGTGGCTTTGTTAAAAAAAAAGTTTTACAATAGGATTTTCAAAAACATCACTTCTGTGTGCCTGCTTTTGCAATCCTCAGTTCATTTTTTTTTCTCTCCATGTTCTCTCAGAGAGGACCTCTGATATTTCCTTCACCTGGGAGGATTTTTCCCATCTGTTGTTCCAGACATCATGCCAGCAAGTACATACTTCAATACCCAGGAGAATCTTCTCTGGGAAGGAAAAGACAAGGATCAACAATTTTGTTGTATATCTTAACTCTGTGTGTGTGTGTGTGTGTGTAGGTGTGTATGTATGTCTTTGTATGTATGTGTGTGTGTGGGAGAGAGAGGTAGAAAGAAAACAAGGGAGAGAAAGAAAGCAAAAGAAATATTGAGGTAAAGGAGGGAGTGAACAAGAGAATCACTCTTGCTTTGTGACTTTATTAGTTATCTGTTATAGGAGCACACCAAGTGTGTGAAAGAGAAAGAGAGAGAGAGAAGAGTGGCTGAGGTAAATTATGTTTAATGGGGTTACTAGTCAGTGTGAAATGTGGCTGGAATAAGATAAACTGATTTGTCAGTATATAGAGGAGGCAGAAACAATATATATGTATATATGTATATACATACATTTTGTCTGGCTTCTGGCAAACCATCAGATAACTCAGGAAGGTAAGGCAGCACCTTACCCAGGCTGTTATCAGCAGGAGAAGAGAGCTGTGAACTAAGTCTACCTGTAGTCTGGCAGATGAGGTGGTTGTTCCCATGTTTATAAAAAGGATGGGGGGTGGG
>JAPQRN010000001.1:24256262-24268293 GCA_037367275.1 Coranthus polyacanthus
GGGATTAGGAAAGAGACATTCTGTTTGTCTTGTGGACCAGGTACAGACTGTATATAAGAAGTAAATTGAAACACTCTGATGTCCAGGAGTTTGCATTTTGGCTGTCACCACCTTGGCTCTTTGGAGGCAGAAGTGACCATATTTGGACAAAAGGGGTGATCGGTGAGCAAATGCTAAACGCCCGCTTACTGACATGGTAAAACAGTAAGCATCATCAAATATTTGCTTAATGAAGTAATTTGATGGATGTGTAAGTGTAAGTTAACCACAACTACAGGAAAATATATGTTCTATTCAATAAACAGAAGCTCCGAAAGTCTGACTCATCCGGTGAACGAGCTGTTACTTGTCAATCAAAGCCTGATGTGACATCGCCCTAAAATCTTAGGGGTGGAATAATTTAAAGATGGATCACCAGGACACTTATTAGGGGGTCCAAATAAAATTAATGAGACTAGTATGACTCCTGGAAAGAAAACTGACTTATTTATTGAGAAGTTCAATGTAAGGCCCTGTTCAGACCTTGCATCTTCCATCCTGGCAAATGTGATCACTTGCGGACAGCTCTAATGCAACGTCTGAACACACTCAGGATGCATTGCAAGGCACATTTGGAGGTGGTCTGGGACGCATTTGTCCACATTTTCTAGTAACTTTGAAAGACTACCTACTCAGCTGTCATGCTCAGTCTAGTGCACCAACAGCATCATCATTGCATAATCCAGTAGAAATTCATCAAAATACATGTTTTAAGCACTTGAAGATTCAATCGTCACCAAAGTGTATGTCATGCAAGAGAGCCAATAAAAACAAATAGAATGGTCAGAGTTGTCATATAGACATTTAAAGTGTATTGATTGATTCATGATGTCACCTCATGCAGTGAGAAACGGGCAGAAAACACTGACGTGGAAGCTGCCGCGGTCACCTTCGATCAGCACAGTGAATTAACTTTGTAAAGAAACATTACAAAGCCAGTCTGTTCAGTTTGAAATTAACACGTGCATTATTATTATAGGCTATAGATTAGGTAGTTTATTTGCATATAGAGTGGGAATTTCAGATCCGATCACTCAAGACACATCTGGAGATGCTTTCTAAATGCCATGTTGGGATATCTCAGCACAGTTGTTAATTCAAGGTCTGAACAGGGCCTAAGTCTGCAGGAGTCAGGCCTGTTTGGAGCCAGAAGCTAGTGGCCGTGAGCATTATTACACTTTAAGATACTCCCACATTGGCTTCACTTTGCCCCTTGAGACCAAGTCGTGAATCAACTCATTACCAGTCTACATCCCTATGTGCACCTGAATAAGGCTTATTATAGGGCAGTGCTCTGCTCTGCTCCAAGCCTTCTCATCAATAATTAAAGTACTTTTTTTTTCTGTTGGGAACCACTAAGAGTGCACCTTTTTCATTAATTCTGCTTGTGTTTTTCACGGACAGGCTCAGCCAAGTGGTGGTGAGGGTGCATGTTGGTGACCTCAGGATCACATGTTCGGTGTGCTAGACCACCTCCTCAGCACACACACATACACAGAAGAACTGGCGTTTTGGCAAAACATTATTACCACTTTCAGGTTGAGAATAAAAAATAAAATGAAGCGCTTTAAGCCTCTCTGTGACTTGTTTACTAATAAAGCTAAAATAGAGGGCGAGATCAATTTGTCAGTATTGCAGGGATGTGGATTTTGTATCCAAGCTCTCGCACATTATGAGTAATGTAAAAGAATGGCACTGCACGTAGAAGCGGCTGAATAAACTCAGACTATTTTAAGTTTAGATATTTCATCGATTTAATTAACTGGCACCAGTTTAGATACAGCACCTGTTTGTTGGACCATTTACTATTTTTCTCTCTTTGTGTCTTTCATTACAACAGGTTTTTAATTTCAGGCTGAGCAGCGCTATCACACCGCAGCCGCATTCATTTTAAACGGATGGAAAACATCATGTTATCAGGACTTTTAGCCTTTGTGCAAACAACCCTTTTAATTAAGACTGTTCAGTTGTGTGCTACGAGCTCATATTTGCAGAGGGATGAGGTTGGGGTGAAGTGGACTATGCAAAGAAAGAACAAGGAAAAGCAAAGCCCACCAGGGCGAGCTGCATCATAAATGTCAGGCAGAAGCAACAAATAAAACCATAGAGAGTGTAAAGAAAGACTGAATAACTTATTCAAGACTTGAAAACGAGTGACTTCACCATCTGCTAAATTTACACCAGTCAGCAGGATTTAAAAGTCACGAGAACTGCATGACTTTAAAACAAAAGGGAGACATAAAAGCTGTGAAACCAAAGCAAGACGTGTGTTCACAGTGAACAGATTAACATGCTGCTGCTTAGAGAAACAGAACGGCACCATAGTGGCATTCAAAGGTGCAAGTCTTTGGGACTTATTTGAAGATGCAGGTTTACTGCCTACTTCCATTTAAAAGTCACCGTCTGATGTAAAAGAAGAAAGGAAGGTTTTAAAGAACGGTTTTCATCTGTGGGGGCTTTATTTCAATGCTACTACTATTGTGATATTAGCGAGAACCTTAGTAATGAGATAGGGATTGAGGCAAAGACCGCAACAAGCCGAGCAGTGGAGTCCAAGTGTTTGATAGAATTCACAAAAGTTTATTTTGAACTTTAAAGTTAAAGCTGCATTAATATAGTATATAAAGTAAACTGGACAGAAAGGACTATTCAAAGAGACAAAGAATTATCAGCGGCTCTGCAGTACCCCGTAGCTCTAGGGAGCATTTTCACAACTTTGATGAATCAGCTCTCATTTAAAGCTGCATCAAAATAACTTTTTCTTTTCATGATAAACCTGCTGTGTGTAGCTTAAAAGAAGTATATATTATCGAGTTAGTGGAGACCAAACAAAGCATTAAAAAAAGACTGCATATTAAACTTTTATTAAACTCTCGCTGGATGTGTTAAAGGTTGAGTGAGTGATATTTAGTGACATCTAGTGATCAGGTTACAGATTGCAACCAAATGAGTCCATCGTTAGAGCCCGTGTTTGCTTTTTCTGTTCTGGCCTATTGAGTCAAGGGGATATTAACTCTGGTCCACACTCAGACGTAGTAGATGACAGCACCTTAATGCGGAAAAAAACGAGGGGGAGTAAAGGAAGTCTGTTCTGAGCTACTTTACAAACATCGTGGTTCAACACGGACTCCATGATGGCAATCCGCTCTCTGTGTTGATATACAAACGACTCATTCTAAGGTAACAAAAGAACAGCAATTCTCATTCCTGTGTGATTATACACTAATGCGAACATGATTATGAATATCTTCTTCCATTTCGGCAGTTAGAGCCTCCCAAACCATCTTACACACTGGACCTTTAATATGCGGCGATGTGGTCAAGTTTCCATGCATACGGAAATGTAGTTGTCGACCCGACAGTTAAGAAGTGCTGACGTTTTTATGTTTTTTGTTTTTTTTAAGGAAGAAATGCAAATGGTCTACGTGAGCTGTACATGTACCTTCTGAAGCCTTTTCTAGTTTGGATGCCATTTAAATGAGGCAGCAGATTCAGTGACTGTGCATACACACATTCTCCATGCACACATAGGAGTTGGTAACAGCAATTGTTAGCATGAAAGAAGCTCACTCTATTAGAATAATTCTGTAACACAATAAAATGTGCTAATAGCAGGGGTGCGGTGAGAGAGGTGGGCACTGTTTAAACAAATGCACGTCTTTAAAATACATTTAGGCCATGGAGTGGAATTGGTTGTGGCTGCCCTACTGTTTTCCAATATGAGGCTCACAGGGAGACCCGCGTAGAAGCTTTTGAATCAAATCAATTGTTTGCTTTGTGCACAGTGCAACAGCCTTTTTTGCTGGATTACTCCCAGAGAAGCTAATGACGAATATATAATGATTGCATTTTATCAGCTTGTATTACAAAAAACTGTGTTTACAGCGTTTGCATTTACACTCCTGTCCTTATACACGCTGGTTAAGCAAATAGTGAGTGATCACCATGCAATGAACATTTGTAAGTAAAGGGGAGAAACACAAAGATGAAGTGACAGGATCAAACTTGCTTAAAAAGGGTCCCTTTTACACTAAATGCGATGGATTATCCTGGTTTACTGCAGCGAAAGAATGACTGAAAGCTTGCACCGTAAATATGATTACCACTGGCCTTTATAAGATTTGTACACAGATTTTAATTAGATCCATCAACAGTGTGGGTGCTGTGTCTGATAAATTGGGTCATTCCTGTAAAGCAAGCCTTCTTGCTAGAGTAGGATTCACCCTGAGGAGGAATACGCACAGCTGCTTCTGAGAGAAAGGGAAAAATCAGGAACACTAAGAAAGAGGTGGGTGGACCGGACGGCAAACTGTGGTAATTCAGGAAGCAAAATTAGATTTATGAGTTCTTTTATTTTCCTTTTTTTTCTCTTTTTTGTTACATTTTTTTTCCCCCCCTTTAAACGATTTTCTTGTTGCTCTGGATAGGAATCAGCTGGATTTATTTTGCATCTGCGCTCTCCGACGTGTGGTAGATATAGCAAACAGCCTCATTTGTAATCTGTTTTATAGTTTTCAAAACAAATGGCAACATCAGCTACCGTATTCTTTTAAGTACTTGTTTTAACCATTTGAGGTTACAGTCGAGACGTTATAAAAACTGATGTAGTTTAGGTTGTGTTTCAGCCACATTTTAAATGCGAGTTAGAAGACGTTCCCTGTCGCATTAAGTCTAATACGTTCATTTTGGCCTCACACCAATTCTGTCATAAGCCTGAGCTCAAGCCAGGGTTAGTGTTTTTGTCAAAAGAGCGGATTTTAAACGGTTGAAACCAGTGAATAACAAACAGGGCATTCAAATAGCCTTAAACAATGATTTGATAAAAAAAAAGCTGCAGCCGCATCTCATGTTTTGAAGAGCAAATCCACAATGAGGTCTTTCTTTACGATTAGGGTAGAGTTCACTTCGAGTTCCACATTCTGTTTCAGTTAAGGACCAAAGAGTCAGCGCCGTCATGCGTGTCTGTCCCATGATTCTCAATACTCCACAACTGAAACTTATTCACGGTGGTCATACTAAATGTGAGTGAGTCTTTACGGTAGTAGTTGCATGTGGACTCGTGGTATTCGTTTCTTCTTTTGTGCTTTTTGTTGTGTGCATATATTTGTGTGTGTGTGTGTGTGTGTGCACTCCGCTGGGGCCTCTCCTGCTTGGCTTCAGAGCCACTAATCGGTCTCTCTCTTTTCCAAGCCTTCATCTTCATCATCCTGCATGTGTGTGTGTTTGGGCATGTGCACGCAGACATCTCCCTAAGACAGCTGCTCCTGAATAAACATTGTTTACTTCCTAATCGAGCAGGGAGACCACAGAGGGCCTGAACTCTCACTGTTATCTCATGCACAGGAGAGTGCACCGTCACATACACACACGCGTGCTTTGACAGACCCTCACATAGGGTACGGCTGCGCACAGGTATCAGCTTTATTAGCTATAATCATCTCCATATAATCCATATGCATCCATCATACATTAGACATCAAATGGATTTTGTTTAAGCAGTAATCCATCACTGATGGGGCACGCCTGAAAGATAATTCCATAAAAGGTAGAAATGGCACTCCACCTTAAGTGTCATGAATATGCAATACTACCAATTTTTTTTAAACAGGCACTCACTGAGGAATATGTGGTCACACTTAAACACACACAAATAAATTGGCACACGCATGCATAAATACACACATCCAGGCTGGCGTTGGGGGGCTAGGATGCACTTGGTTCTCCTGCAGGAACAGATGGCCTCAACTCTGGAGGGATGATCACAGGGAGGATGGAGGTCAGGAACCAGCGAGGGAGGGAGAGAAGCAGAGGAGGAGGAGGGTGAAAGGAGGGGGAGGAGGAGGAGGGTGGTGGTGGTGGTGGTGGTGAGGAGGGTAAAGGAAAGCTGGAAGGAATGATCAGAGCGGGGCCTGACGGCAGGAACGGAGATGTAAGGAGGTTGAAATGAGGATTGATATTTTGAAAGACGAAAACAAAGGATGATCACATGGGAGGGCGAGAGGTCTGCAGGCAGACAAGAGAGGTGAAGCTAAAGTGGAGCTAAAGAGCAAGAGAATGGGGAAATAAAAGAGAGAAATAGAAGTCTAATTGCAGGGAATCTGGAAGGAGCCAGAGGAGAAAGGGACGGACAAAAAAAAAAACTGGGAGGAGGACGGAGAGATCAGAGAGGTGAAGAACGAGGGATGGTGGCCCAAGAGATGATGGCTTTGAAAAGGGACAGAGAGATTGGACGGAGGGCAAAGGTCAAGACTAAGACATGGGAGGGAAGGATTGACGTGTGCACGGTTAAAGGGAAAGATAAAATGAGTTATGCGGATGACAAAAGGGTTCAGAATGCGAGGGTGAAGAAGGGAAAGGATAGAAAGAACAGATGGAGATGAGAATGAAGAGAATCCACAGACAGTTTACATCAATTCAGTATCACATGTTTAGTGGTGAAGTCAGGTTATTCTGTCCATTTTTATATCTTTTGCTTCACTCTGGAAGTTGCACCAATGTAAACTCTTGACGGTCAGTCCCGAACACAACACTGAGCATTTTTGACACCATAATGCACCCACAATACAGCAGGGGCCAGCCTACATTCGATTTCCTGATTATGCATGATTTGAAATTTGAGTATGTTTGTGGTTCTTGCTTTTTGACTCGAGTCCAGCAGGAAAAAAAAAAAACAAAACAAGAACAGTCAGCCAGAAGCAGAAAAATTGTGAGAAAAGCACCAAATTGACTATTACAACCCAAGATGTTTTACAATAATTGTTCTTTCACAGCTATTTAAAGATGTGTTAACTGCAGTGGGAATGTTGAAAAGGTGTTTTTAATTCACATTTGGATTCGACTGTTACTCGACTGAAAAATAACAAGCCCTGTGGGTGTACTGGAGAGAAGCGAGGAGCTCTGGGTGTGCGTTGTACCCCACAGTTTTGGGGTTGATTGGTGGGTCAATGACTATGTCTAGCTTGTGCGCATTGCAGACATGCAGAGCCCTTCCCCACGCACCCACCTTTTCCATTCCACCATCTCCCCGCCACTCTCTCACTCTCTCTCTCTCTCTCTCTCTCTCTCTCTCTCCCCCGCTCCCTCTTCTCTCTCTAATCATGGCCTTAGGGCTCGGCGAACGGACGACCGAGGTTAACGCTCCCTGGAGGAGACGAGCAATTGTAAATGAGGCAGAGGTGAAGATGAGCGGGTAAAACAGGCAGATAAAAGTGATGAGGGATGAGGCGGACGTGTGGCGAGAGTGCCTTAAAAGAGACTGACACACGAGAGGGAAAAAGACAGAAAGCGAGAGGACCTGAGAATTACAATTTAAGGCAGCTATGTTTTTTTTTTTTTTTTTTTATTTCCCCGTGTTACTTCCCCATCTTCCATGTTCTGGTGTTTCACCCCTGAGTAGGCCTAGTTATTATTCTGATCATTATTGAAGATTGCTGCAAATGCTAAGTTGTTATCTGCTCTTGCTTTGATATGTATGGACCCATAGACATGATAGTTAAAAACTGAAGAGATTTAACACCCACCAAGTAGCAGGTGAATTTATGTTTCTGAGCATGTGCATTAGTGTGTGTCAGCAGATACAGAGCTTAGTAACCACAGGTTTTTACTATTTATACTCTGTGTTTGAGTAAAATGAACATTTTTGTTTATTGCAGAAACCAAGCCCGACCTTTATCCTAAATCCCACAGAAAAATATCTTTCATGTTGTGCATTTATTTGCAGGAGACGAACGCTGGTCAGAATGCAAGAAAACAAATTCATGTTCTTTTTTTTTTAAACAACACAACGCTGAGGTTTTAACTTAGGAAGAGTCCAGAAATCAATATTTGGTGGAATAACCCTGAATCTCAGTCACAGCTTTCATGCGTCTTGGCATGCTCTCCACCAGTCTTTCACATTGCTTGTTGGGCGCTTTATGCCACTCCTGGCGCAAAAATGCAAGTATAGCTCGGCTTTGTTTGATGGCTTGTGACCATCCATCTTTGTCTTGATCGCATTCCAGAGGTTTTTCAATGGAGTTCAGGTCCAGAAATTTGGACTGGACTCAGTTTTATTCCAGCTCTGTATGCGAATATGCTGTAGTACAAAGTAAAAATCTAACAACTGGTAGCCTGGCTTTATACATGTAGACAACCTTTTGACCTGCAAATCACCATACTGGTGCATGCTACGAAGCGTTTGCCTTTAAATTCTACATTTTTTTAAAACCGTTTTTTTTTTTTTTTCTCCTAGCGATTCTGATGCAAACCTGGTTCATTTTTCATTTCTTCTGTTTCCCATTATCTCCATTCACTCATTTACTCATTCTCCTTGCCTGTGCTATATTCTAGTCCTGTTTCAGGTCAGATATCAGGCAGCGAGCTCAGTGAAAAGTTTATTAAATAGGATGGCTAAACATGGCCTTGGGCCTTCAACCTGCTTTGATGGTACATCCACAGGAGCCTGTGTGTGTTCTCTCTCTCTTACACACACACACACACATGCACATAAACATACATTTTCTCTTGTGGCCTACTTGTGCCCCACAGAACCCACCCAACAGATTTGAACCAGTTTGCCAAAATAAGGTAGCATCAGCAGCTTGGCAATAATCAATTTATTTGCTTTAAAAATATATTTAGTCTGTGTGCATCTGGGCTCCTTCATGTGTCTGCAGGAATAGAGTGGCTGCACATCAATGCTATAATAATCCCATCCATATCAAGAAAGCCCTCAGGCTTTAGCAGACACAGTGCTGCCAAAGAGTAAAATCCAGCACTCCTAATTGCACTCATTTTTAGCAAAAGAAGAAGAGATTCTTATTGTTTCGGACATAGTTGGGCGATTCCTGCTAGGTGTGATGGAGACAGTGGCGTGAAACACAAAGGGAGATGGAACGGAGCGAGAATGGAAATGAGAGGTAGGGTGGGGGTCACTGGTGGATAAAAAGCAAGTTTGAAACTCATTTTGAGAAAATGAACTTTATCTTCTTTTGCTATTTTAGTGCCTGGCTATGTAACTCACTGAATTTCACCTTATTTCTCCCCGAGTCCTTTGGGACTTGTGGCACTTTTTTTCTCTTTGGCGAAATATCAGTTTTTAGAGTCAATAAATTCTAGGTTATGCTGGTTAAGCATCCTTCATCGTATATTTCTGCAACAGTGGTTTTGCTATAGAGTCAGTAATAGCTAAATATAAGGCAGTGGGAACAATATAATGCATTAGCCTTTCAGTGTCAAAAAAAATGAGCCGAAATCGTATTTACCAGAACCCTCCACTTCAGCTATATTACAGCTCATTATACAATCCAGGCATGAACCTTCCACCTCGTCGTATGCAAAGTAGGCCACCTTCAGAGCTTAAAAACAGCCTAAAGGGCTCGCTGTAAAAACTACACACAATAACAAAAGTGTTATCAACCATTATCTCCTTGCCTGCCAATACTTCCTTGTCAGCTTAAAAACACTCACCCCAGGGCTAGATGCCTCGAACAGAGAGGTAAATGTGACCCCCTGACCCCTCTTCCAAAACACGGAGAGGTTGAAGTTCATAGGTCAGACTTGTCACTATGCTTACACCTCATCGGGTGGGACATGTTTGGCTCGTATGCACCCCAGGGCTTTGATTTCTATGACCTGATATGCAGCTAAATACCCTTTCTCTACTTTTAACCCCACCCCTGTGCTCCCTCACATCCTGTCTCCCTACATTCCTTCCCTTTAAGCTGCCCTCAAGCCAAGCTATGTCTAACTTAATTAGTCACATTCACCTTTTTTTTTCTTTTTTCTGCTTCTCTTTTGTCTTTTACACGGGTTTTCTTCATGTAGCTGTTCGTCTCCTGCCCTTCGCTGACCTAACTGGCTGCCACTTGAGCTGCAATCATAGGGTTAGATTCCCCCCCCCCCCCGATAAAAACACGACATAAGCATCTGTTTCAGAAGGTCCAACTTTCTACTTCTGAAGATTTAGTTAACTTTTTAATTGGTTATGTCTTGTAGTCTGCTTCAATATTTTCCAAAACAATCATCCCAAAAGCCGATATGTGCGATATGTTCTGAATATGCACAAAGTATTAAACATGAGCAGAAACGCATTGCTATTGAGGTCCCGGCTTTTATAAAATTGTTTTTTAAAGGAGCTATATGTAGTATTTCTACTGTAAAATATTCAAAAAATACCTAAAAGTATCATTAGAGTGTTTTGAAAAAAATAATTCTGACATTACGTCAAAGAGGTCAGTGTATTGTATTGCAGATATGTGAACTGAATTTATTCACAGCCACGGGCCAACGTGTCACTGTGAATGAATGTGAAAGACCACTAGCAGGAGTAGTGAGTCACTCTGCCGGTCTCCCAGGGCACTGAAAACCAACGCCAAGGCCGAGTTGAGCATGAGAACTGTTCAGAGTCAAATAAAGTGACAAAGTGATCAAAAAATAGAAGCATCAGCGTTGTTTTCACCATGGGACACAGCTCTGAAGTAAAAGAATGAAGTTGATTATTCATTTATTCATTTGTTTATGAATATGAGGTGTAAAGTTACTATGTTATGTTTGCTGTTGTGTGGATCATTCAAAACAGATCTTTAGTGCAGCTATTGACGACACAAACAAAAAAAAAACGGAGGTGATTTGTGGTGTTTGTTTTCTTTTTGAGCTGTAATGTAAACTATGGGCCGGCGCAATATGTGAAGATTATAACACAACAGTGTTACTTTGACCAGATGTGTGTGAACAAGGAGTTTCTGACTTTATTCACTTCGTTGGTGGTTTTAGTAGCTGTGGATGCATTGTGGTACGTGACTTCCCCCTGTCATTGATAGTTTAGAACATCAATACTACATATAACCCCTTTAAATAAAGTAATTTACATGCATGTTTAACCTTTTTAACATCCACCTCTCTCATGGAAACCTAGCTTTGTTTAGGGTTAGACTTATAAGAATCACTACGCCAAAACACATGTATAAGTTAATTTGAAAGGGAACAGATTCTAGATTCGGTGTGTAACATGTGGCTGAAACACAACCCAAACTATGTCAAATGTAACCCTAACCCTCGCTGACCTGGATGTCAAGAGGTTACAGAGGTTACTTCCCCAAACAAAACACACAAAAGAGGATAGAAGAATAAATTGTGCCTATAGGCGTATGGGGATAAATGAAAAAACAATCTTAAAAAAAAGTAACAGAATAAATATTTGAAAACAACACAGAATGTCTGGAAGACTATTATATTCTATTATATTTTGAACTGACACTTGGTGCCTGAATGTTGTTTCCTTTACATAAAGACATTTCCACCGTCAACTGATACAGAAAGAGGATAAATTGGCGCTTCACCAGAGTGTAGTCATGCTTGATGCTCAACATTTCCTGGGGGAGGAACCCCAGACCCTGACTTTATGTGTAGCTACTGAGCTCATTTCTGTTTCAAGGTATTTGTTCTCTTTTGTTTTTTTTGTTTCCATTTTGAAATGACTAGAACAAGACACGAGAAAGAGGGAGATGAGTCTCGGCGAGGATGTGTGAATGAGTGTTTGGCAGGATGCTGGTGAGAGCGAAGAAACCTGTTACCTTTGATGGCTGCACGCTCAGTCATTAACAATAACCCATCACTCATGGTGTGAGAACATTCGCAAGCGCACACTGAAGCACAGACAACATACACGGTGAAGCAAAGCTTTTTTAACTGACTAAAGCCCACTTTTCTTTCAATATGTGCCCCTTCCGGCAAATCCCCGATCAACACACTGACATTCTCACGAAATATTGAAAAGGCCCGGAAGACAAAAGGCTCTGCCAGTCAGACTGCTTATTCACCGGCTCTGACATGTATTGTTATTTGAAACTGCTGTCAGACAAACTAGACAACACACTCTCTCTCTCTCTCTCTCTCTCTCTCTCTCTCTCTCTCTCTCTCTCTCTCTCTCTCTCTCTCGCACACACGAGTCCACCTAATCATCTGACAACAAGGAGCCATTGTGCTGTGTTATGACTTTGTAGAGCAGCCCACC
>JAPQRN010000001.1:24308142-24318707 GCA_037367275.1 Coranthus polyacanthus
TTATGTCTTTTACGTTGTTTTTGCCTTTTATGCTGTTTACATCTTAGGTCCTTTCTATCGGTTTTGTTTTTTTTTTTACATCCTTTCCATCTCGTTGCGTCCTTTACGTTGTTTTTATCTTGTTACATCTTTCACATACTTTTCATCTTATTCTTGTTTATCTCTTCCACAGAACACTCTTCTATTGTAATTTGGAAAATGAATTCACACATCATAGTGTTGTCATGCATTTTTGTATTTTTTTTTTTTACCCTAGTTGGCAAAAAAGAAAAAAAAAACCCAACAGCTCTGTGATGCATCGTGGGTCGTGACCCTACAGTCGGAGAAAGGCAGGACTAGACAACAAAGCAGGTTGACAGCAGCTGGGAACAAGCTGGAGTGTTGAACAGCAGAGGGCTGCAAAGGAAATAAAAGAGAAACAGTGAGAGATGAAGTGAGAATGAGTGAGCTCGACAAAGAATCAGAGAGAGAGAGAGAGGGTGAACAGGAAAGAGCCAAAGGAGATAGACACTATTGCCATAATTAAAGCCGAGGATGAGGTCACTGCCGGGGATATGGTGCGACTCTTTAATAGCCCAGAGATTTGGCCGGCGTCCCATTGGCCCTTTAACTCTGCATTAAGCTGATTACCCCCACATTTAACCAAAAATCACCGCCCACACTCCCTTTCTCGCCTAATATCACTTTAACTAAAACATTTTTTTGGGATGAGCTGGGGGGCAGGGAGGGTAAGAGAGAAGCAGAGGGAAAAAAAAAGAGAGCAAAGGGCGTAGCCTGAAATCCATTTCATTTGTCTCATTTTACCCCATAGTCAAAGCCACAGTTGATTGTGTTTTTTTTTGCCAGTAATGCCATGACTTTTTTTTTTTTTTTGTTAAATACAGTATTTATTTATTTCATCACAGTGCTACAAGTGGACCACTCGAATTACACACAGTGTGTGTGAGTGCACATTGTTTCCTGAGATGAATGGTTGACTTGTTGAACCACTCTGTGGATGGGTTAGGTGCACCCAGGGTTTAATACCAATAATTGCACTTTTTTTTTTTTTTTTTTTGAATGACTCATTTTTTTAATGCAGCTGTGGTTAACATCACAATCATCAAAATCATTCCCTGCGTGTTTGTTCAAAGCGGAGGATGAGTTCAGCTCGGAAAACACACACAAACACACGATACCTAATGTCTTTGCCGTGCGCTGTTGCATGCGGCGGTGTGCGACAGAGGCCCTGACCCCAATGATCGTTATTAATCGAAGCGATTAACAAATTGGAGTCGAGAGAGCTGCAATGCACTTTCTAAACAGATCGCCGTCGCATAGAAAAAGCCACAGTTTGGATATTACAGGATCCATTCAGACGCTTTAACAGACGAGCATGCTGACTCGCAACGTACTCATGAAAGTGCAACAATATTAAACAAAATGTGGCATAAGCAGACCCAGTTCCTGGTATTAAATAAATGGCAATCATTTTCTAGTAATTAAACTCATCATGTATCACAAACACCTGTTATGTGCCTGCTAAGTGTAAGCATACATATTAACATATTAACACATTAATATTCAGTGCATTTATTTTTCTCTTGTTCTTCACGCCGTTAGACCTGCGATTTTGAAAAAAACCCACACGTAAATCAAAGCGTGAAAAATTCAGGAATGGTGTGCTATGACTTTTTTTAGTGATTCCAGAAGAGTAACCATGGCAACAAAAATTGCCAAAAAGCTGAAAAATATCCTTAAATGATCCTAAACGATCCCACGCCCTCTTTAGAACCACATTACTTCAGCATGCTTTAACATATAAACATGGTTGAAACTTTAAACGAGACTTCAGACTTTATTGGACTCAGTCGTCTCGGTATCTACAATGGTGTTTAGGAAATCACACTAAAGAGTGTTTTAAATATCTATGTAGTCTGCCCTCTACAGGTTGAACACCGGTTATTACAACTGAATAAAATACAGTTTTCGTACTGGCTGATCCGGTGCCCTTTGGTCTCTGTGGTCCGGTTCGGTGTCTGCTCAGGTGGAGATGATGTGAACAGGTGTCTGTTGCTTCAGGTCCTCTTGGACGCTGGTCTGGTTCACAGCTAACGTAAACTGTTACCTGGGTTACTGTCCTCTTCGGGCTCTTTGCTAACAAGGCGACTTTTAGGAAAAAGGTCCGTGCAGATAGTCGGTTATGTTTTTTTCCAGTATCTCTGTCATTGCTGCTACTGCCACTGCTTCACCGTTTTTTGTGTTTTTGTTAGTTACCGGCTAACTTTAAATGTAGTCTCCATTCTGTCTTGTCAAACTTTGATAAAACTCTGCGGTTGTGGTGTGGTAACTGCTCTGTTGCAGTCAGGAAGGCACCATGGTGAAGTGGTGAAGTCCGCACAGAGGCCTCCTGCATCGTGAAGGACCCCACTCACCCTGCACATGGACGTTCCAGAGGCCGTAAGACTCTCGAGTTCTATGCCCATATAACACACCGTCACCTGGTTTGGGATGTTTTTGCTGCTATCTGGTGTGTTGTTATCCGTTTATTTTATTTTGTTATGTTTTGTTTTGTTACGTTTATCTTTTGCCTTTTTCTACTGCGACCTGAGAAACTCATTTCGTTCCTCTCAGGAACTTGTACGAATGACAATAAAGTCTCCTTGAATCCTCAATCATCATACATCTTCGTCAGCTGTGATATATACACAAAGCAAGCAGCAAACCAATCGTAATTTTCTTATTTGCAAATTAAGTAACTCATGTATTGGTTTGCGTTTGTAGGTCATCACTATGTGGATGGGTGTGTGTGTTGTTTGCTTATGTGTGTAAGTGATAGGGGTGTAAGAAAATATCAATACACTTAAATATCATGATATTACGTTTTGCGACATTGTATCGCTATGCAAAAACGCTGTATTGATTTTTTTTTTTCAATTAACATTTTACATGAAAAGATTTGCAGCAGACGGTTAATTGTGCCGTGTTTATACTCCTGACCACCGGGGAGCAGTGTTGTAATCCATCTTGAGCATAGATCTTAAACCAACCTAAGCCAAGACAGGAAGTAGCTAATGCTGGCTACCGCTAGCAAATGCAGCAATGGCTGAATCCTCACAAGTTTGACCGGCTCCTGCGGTTCATTTTGGCTTCTCTAAAAAAGAAGGCACTGAGGAGATCAACTAGGGCTATGCTCTTTGGAAAATGTACCGTGACAAAATCAGATACTCGTGGAACTCGACAAATCTGAGCGCAGCTCCGTTCTGATGCTGTTATGTTAGCTACAGCTAACGAAACAACAAACGGCTAATGCTATACGTGATGATTCACACACTGTCAGATAGATAGATGGGCAGAAGGAGTCAAATGTCTGTCAGTCTAGTTCTTACAAATTCAGACATCAGTAGTAACGTTATTAGCCAGATAAGTTTGCTGTTTCTACGATACTAATGCTAGCGGCAGTATGCCTACGTCCAGTTCTTCAAAGTGGTCATTATCTTTCATTTGTATTCATATGAATAACCTTTAATGTACGTAATAAAAACAAATAGCTGTATTTATTACTTACATTCTTTTGCTTCTTTTGATGCTACCACAGTAATTATGAACAAGCTGGTCTGTTCTTTATACTATGATGGTTTTCTTAGAATTGGATTTTTTTTTTAAATTGCCTTGCCTTATGCATCGGAATATATCGCAACATATCATATCGCCACCCCTGTATCGTGATACGTATAGTATCGTCAAATTCTTGCCTATACACAGCCCTAGTAAGTGACCGTGTCTTAGAACCCTTCGACCACGTTGATGATGATTTCATATTCTATGAAGGATTGTATAATGCATTTTTTAAATTTCATTTAGAAAATTGCATTAGATGCGGCACCAGATCAGCCAATAGGAAAATTGTATTTTATTCATTTTTAGTAACTGGTGTTCAACCGGTAGAGGGCGGACTATAGAGATTTAAAACATAGACTGTTTAGGAGTGTAGTTACTCTTTAAGTTTGATATTTTTCCCTTGATCTTGTACAGAATGTTCAGACTGTTCAGAGTGGATGATTTCATTACTAGAGTGGAGAGAGGCTCCTGGAAATATTCAAAACTTTTCCTTTATAACTGCTCCTACTCTAAGACCGTTTTCAACCAGCGCACCATATTTACCACAGATGTAGTCGCATTTGTCCTCTTCCATACAACGTGACTCCCAAAGCCCAGTGACTGACAGAATCTGAAGCGTGAGCCTCGAAGTGACAAGAGATCCGTCAAACTGCCCCATTAAACACAATAATAAACCAGAGCATATTTACGTTGCTGCATGTCCCACAATTTCCACTCAACCCACATAAATCAGATCAGATGTTAGTACATTCAGCCAAGTCTCCATTCCCTCACGGTGAAAAGATTTTGGTGATATGGCGTACCGCCTGCGACTCAGAAAACTCAGGTGATGATGAATCTACGAAAGAGGCTTTATGGTCACAGAATATTGAAGCAAAGAGGAAAAACTCTCTTTGGTTTTTGACAACCCCTTTCAGTCCAAAATGAAGGTGTAGCTCTGCTGCTACGCACCGATGTTGCCACTCAACAAAAGTTAGGTTTCACTTATTAATACAAGTTGTTTGACACCAGCAAATAGTACACCGGCGTAACAGGAAAAAGCCCAAACTGTGGTGCTTTCTGAAAACTGCTTTCAGTCCATGATGGCGAAAGTGTACTGGGTGATTCTGTTGCAATGGAATGATATATTGACTTTCAGTTTTGGAAATGTAAGTTCTTTGCTGTGGTCTAGGGGAAAATCTGCAGCAAGCAGCAGGCACATTCAGAAGTTCTGCTGAAATTCTCTAGTTAGCTTTATTTATTTCCTTTCATTCATTAGTTGCAACTGCTAATTAGTCTTGCACAGATGTGATCTTGTGATGTCCTATGTCTTGATGTGTTCTACATACAGTACCGGGGCTTAAATAAATTCAGTGACAGTGTAGCCTTCATGTGCCTAACTCCATTATTTGCATATTTATATGGGACCTGTGCGTTCGAAACTAATTCCCTCCAAAATAACATCACCATCTATTCTGTCATGACAGATTATGTAGGAAATTGTTTAATTAATCAACAAGAACTAAAAAAGAACAAATCGGCTCCTAGTCCACTGAGCCATGTTTCAAACAAAAATGCATAAAATAATGTAATCACGTAGATTAACCTGAACATGTCAACAGGACAGCCTATTTAGATATGTCACGTCGATATTCAAAAAATAGCATTTTTATAGTTGAGAATATGTATTTTTCTCTTGGGGAGCACTTTGAGCTGAGCTGATTAACTTAAAAGTTGAATTATTCAAAATTAAATTAAACTTGAAAAAAATGACTAATTGTGCTTTAAAATGAATAATTTAAGTACATTTTAAAGCAAAAGAAAAAGAATCCCAACTTATTTTCTTGCATAATTCTTCATGTCATAATGAATCAAATATTTATATACAAGAAATAAAATATTTTATAGACCAAGCAATGAATTGAGAAAATAATTGACAGTGATAATAATAATAATATAGTTTATGTCAGAAACTGGTAAAAATGTGTTTCCCCAAGCCCAAGATAACGTCCCCAAATGTCTTGTTCGGTCCACGAGCCAAAGATATTCAGTTTACTGTTAGGGAGGAGGAAATGAACTAGGAAATATTTGCATTTGAGCTGGAATCAGAGAATTTTTTTTATTATTTTTATTATTCATTTTTTAAAGAATTATCATCAACAACAACATCAGATGTTGATGAATTTAATACTCGACAACTGTTGGATTAGTCATTGCAGCCTTAATTATATATTTTGTTTTGAGGTTGTTAGATTGACAACTCTAGCGGTAGAAATTACAAAACATTTTGACTCTTTAAAAAAAAAAAAATATATATATATATATTATATATATGGTCAGTTTGGCTGTGCTTTAGCTCAGAAAGGGGTGGATAGGACACGGATGTGACATGTGTCTGCATATGAATAAGCGCATATCTAAGCATGACTCTGCAGTTTGTGACAGAGGCCCAGGGTTTGAGGGTATCAGGCTTTCTTCCAGTACACCCACATATCTGGTGCTCACACTTGGCTGAACCTGTACAACCATCCCCGGTTTACACGCATGCCCCTGGTCTCTCTCTCTCTCTCTCTCTCTCTCTCTGTTATTCACTCTCCCTTCGCAGCCACAGGATTAACATAGCAGGGTGGAAGCACTTCAACTAAATCTCCCCTCCCCTGCAGCGCTCTTGCTGCTTGGACTACTCTGGATCGAAGCTCGCCGCTCAGAGAGGAGTCTTAGCACAAAAGGGTATGTGAGAAACACATTTGGAGTGCTGGGTCATGAGCCTTTTTTTTTTTTAAACACAGAATGTGCAATACTGCCAAATTAACTTTCCAAGTGACAGCAGTGTGTCTGACATGTTCGCACAACTTCTATTTGACACCCCTTGACAAAGTTGAATATACAGTTATCCGGTACTGCCAGCGCTGTCATCTTGTCACTGTGCTGTTCATTTTTTTTTATTCTGTTAATAAATTCAGCTTGATATCTATTATTATTTTTATCTTCACCAATAACAATGTCAATGATATCACACATTTTTAACCTTTGACAGTTCTGGTTTATTTTTTTTTTAATCTTTTTCTTGTTATTTACCAATGAACACCCATTAAGCGGGAAAGTAATTCATTTATTTATTTTGAAGGCTTTTAATGAGAGGAATGCAGTGAGTAGTAATTGCTGTCACTAGTCATATTTTTTGCTGCGTCCATGCAGTTTTTTTTTTTTTTTTTTACTCCGCTTATGGCGCATTCTCATGCAGTGTACCAGTCACATCTAAACACACTCTTCATCTCCGTCCCCTTTCTCCATCTCTTCCTGATCCTTTGATATCTGCCTTGACTTCAAAGCGGTGGGCTGCAGCGTTACCTGATGCTAATAGTCCACATGAAAGAGAATCTGTATGAGGCGTGAGCGTCAGGGACTGACGGAGCCTCTTGGGGGACCCCCTCTCTTCTCCGTCAACCCAGACAGTCTATTCCCCAGCTTCTAGTTAGTGGTGACTTCTAAAAGACCTTCAGAGATACAGAGAGATAGTGCGCATACACTGGTGGGCCGCAGACCTTTTAAACATGAGCCACGGGACAGTGAAGGCCAGTTCAAAGGGATTTATGCCGTCCATGCCCTGATATATTACTTGGATCTAGGTGGGTTGAGTTGACAAATACTAAGAATAAAGCTCAAGTGTTAGAGTCCAGTCCAGTCAACAGGAGTACAATCACCCCACTGGGACAAGACAAATATTATTATTCAGAAAACACTGTCTGAAGTAGCAGTCCAGTAGTTAGCCGAGCTATACATCATCCCCGTTTGAGACTGGGTGCGCACTCGTTCTGAAGAGATGGGAGCGTATTAACATGAAGATAACTCCAACGTGAAATGACTGGTGAAACCTTCTAATCTAACTGGATATTAAACGGTAGCAACAGAGCTGCTTGAGAAATAAATGGCATTTATCCCACAACCCTGTCTCCCAGAAATTTGGTTTATATATGACTAAATATGCCACTTTTTTCGATTACGATGATAGATATAGCGAAGATTTAACTCGTGTGACTGATCCCCCATCGTCTTCTTGGATTCTCCCATAAAGAACTAACACGTGTCTGGTAGAAACAGGCGGAGACTGATGAGGAGAACAAATGTTTCCTCAGTTTATCCATGAAAAGAACACAACAGCCATTTTAGATGGAAAACGGCATCGGAATGCTCTACTTCTACTATGTTTATTAGAGTCGCGTGTAACGTACCCTGCGGCGCCACCTTCTGACAACATAATGGAGGCTGGGTCATTCGCTGCAAACCAGTTTATGGAAATGCACATACTTAACATTTTCTTTGTTTTTGTTATACCAGTATACCAGCATTGTCAACTCTTACTATGTTTGCATTTCTTTTTGAAAGCGTAAGGTTTGCGTATATTTGTGTGCATATGTGAAGTTTATGCTGGAGTCTGGTTTACCATTAGCTTAGAAATGCAGTCGGCTAACGCCAACAAACGACTGGCTAACTGCACAACACAGGCCCCAACGCAAACTTTGCATTAGCACATGCATGACTCTTACATGTTATAGATATTTGAATCAATATGACAGGCTCGTGCTGTTAATTAATGTTATGTGACAACAGCCACCAACTAAGCAACACGACTTAAACAATTCAAATGCTAATGTGCACGACTGACGCTAACGTCTCACTTGTAGAGTCCAGGTACAATTTGTTCGTTTTTATCTTTCATTACTGAGCACCTGCCCACATAAAACACACTGAGGTCTCTGCTCCTCTACATTTTGAATTGCTTTGGTGCTCTTTTCTATTTCACATAGGAAAATGAACTCACACATCTCAGCCTTGTCATGTAGTTTAATCTGCCAGTTTGGGTCCTGACCCGAAATTTGGGAAAGGCAAGGTTAGAGTTAAAGGAAGATGCCGGGGGTTTGGTTTAACAGAAAAAGTCTGCGTAGATGCAGAAGATGAAACAGAAACTGTAAAAGGGAGGGGATATAAAATCTAGCGCGACATTCATTCGATTTTGCATCCCTTCAGAATGCTATAGCTGTTGAATAATTGTGTACCTTACACCTTCACACCTCGTGTAGTGCTTTTAGCTGCTGCACTTTGAAATCCCGCCAGGCTATTGTCAAGGTCACAAATGACAAAGACGTGCTGGAAAATTTTGATTTCAGATCAGTAGCCTTAACATCTAACCGTACTGAGTGATGGTTTCAGTCAAGCCAGTCCAGCGCATGTCGTGCAGAGAATAATAATAACGAACCATCATTTAGGAAGGGATAACAGCAAGTCAAAACTTTATGCAAAGCAGTTGAAAAGTCATTGTGTTTTCGCGGCTTTCTCCCACACAGTTTTGGTTCTGAGGTTTGATTTGATTCCTAAAAGCTCTGTGGCTGCCTAAACCTCCTTTTCATTTGACTCTAGTCATTTGGAACATTTTCTCATTCAAACAGAGGCTTTGATTAAAAACAAAGGGCCGCTTATCTCAAAGGGCTGGGTTTCTTCCCCCAGCCTTTTGAATACAGCTCACAGCAAATTATAGTAAATAAGTAATACAAAAGCTTCTCCTTGTGCATATGCAGGTCAGCTTTCTTCTCAATGTTGGTCTACAATGCGGCAAACAGCAAAGAGCCGCGATGCATGTGCGCACGACAAAAAGCACTGATCTACGTGTATGTGTGTTCTGTTTTGTTTTTTTTGTTTTTTTTTTGTTTCTTTTGCTCCGCCTGGTTTCCTTGCTTTGCTTGAACATCAATCAGTTGCAGATGGAGAAACTAATAATTTCTGACAACTACTGATAGATGGCTAATCTCTAAGGAAAGCAGACCTCTTGCAAGCGGCGTCAGTGATACCAGCTTTTTCATGTTCTAAATTAATTCCTGACCATAATAACTAGAGGCAGTCTGGAGAAAAGGGGATTTCATTTATAATTAAATGACGCTCCTTTAGATGATTTCTAAATGACTCGAAGTTATGCCTATAAGTTCTAACCTCGGGTCAGTCACTTTGAGAAAATAAATGTATGAGTATTTTTGGCATGTAAAAAAAAAAAAAAAAATCATTCTTTGTTTTAATGCTTTGTCTCTTCTCTCAGTTCAGACCATTTTATTCTTAGAACTCCAGTCCTCAAAGTAAAAGTGCTCTCTCATTGTTGTGGTTCTAATCACTAGTTCATGTTATCATCCCATTTCTCATCTGTGGAGGCAATTTATTTGGTGTCACACGATTGCACCCCAATTTCAGCTCATTCAAATGTTAGTCTTACGACACAGACTCTTGCAAATGGGGGCTGTGAAAGAGTGCTCGTAATGAAATTTAAATCAAGCAACGTTCCAAGTCTAATTCTATATATCGGGAGGATCGGCTTCAGATAATGACAGTCCACAGTTTCTGTCCACACTGTTAAGCAGAATTTGTTGCCCCTCTGCTAAAATACCTGCATCTTGAGGCCCAGTTGCTGGAGTTGGCATAACATTGCATCCAATTGCATCATGTTGAACCTCTTTGAAGTTCCAGTGGCACTTCTTACCCTCTTATTCAGTCTCAGCTTCCACTCCTTTTGACCCAAATAAAAAGACAATCGCAAAGAGAGAAAAAAAAAAAAAAGAAGCTATCTGGCGAGATGAGTTCATGAGGGTGTTGCAATGAGCCTGTTCCAATGCCAGGTACACGAAAAGGTCAATGTCACTCTCTGTCAGACATGTGTTTGTGAGCGTAGCATGGCGCTTAATGCATGGTACATTTACAGTCATATACTTATAAAAGGTCTGGACCGAGATCTGAGACCTTTCTTTCTTCTTATCTGTCAGTTACCAACTTCACTCTCATGTCAAGATGCATAGGGATTCACTTTAGACGCTTTTCTCTCTTTCTCTGCTGCTCAGTCTTGTTCTCTCCAGTCATTTCTTTATCGCGCCCCATACATCATTTGATCCCCCCCTGCCCCCCAGAGAGACCCTCGACCTCTCTGGGATCAGAATAACTGTTTCCTT
>JAPQRN010000001.1:24318807-24335002 GCA_037367275.1 Coranthus polyacanthus
GCGCCGCCCTCACAATGTATTTAATTTAGCAACTTTTCCCTTTCGATCCCTCCCCCTTCAGTCAAGTTTTCTGTAACCCATTGATGCCTCCTTCCTTTCCTTTTCACTTCTTATCCTTCCCTCTGTCGCTCCCATCCTATCGCCCGCTTCGTGCACGTCCTTGTGCAGTCTCACTCGGCAGAGCGAGACATTGTGTGCAGACGTTGCCAGTCTCCAAAGAGTGAAGTCGGCTAATGCATAGCAAACACTAACCAGCCAAGCCAGGCATGCATAACACAAAAGGATGGGCTCTCGTTTTGTGCTGCAGCCCATACACTCAGGCATTAACACCCTCCTCCCCAGCCATACATTACAATAAAACACCCCCAGTAGTTTGTTCACTTCAGGCTGCTGACATTCGTATTCGGTCAGGGCTGAAATTATCGGCTTCCACGCCAAGCACCTTAATCACCAACAGGGACCTGTAAGCCAGAGTGAATGATAGCATAAAAGAAAAACCCCTCTCTCGCTCCTAATACCGCTCGCGCTTTCTCACTGTTATCTCCTATTTGCCCTTGAAGTCATTTCATATTCAATCAGGGGAAACTAAGGAGGCATTTCACGTTGTTGAGCATGCAGGTCATTTGTAAAATCTAATAGACACTAAATGAAAAAGAAGGGAGTCCGCTCTGTGAATTTGCCAACAGTTGGGTAAGTCCTGGAGCTTACAAATGTGTCCACGACATTGCAAATGAGTGAGTTACTCAGCAGCTGAGTGAGACAATACATTATGCTGTTAGGCTAACATTACTAATACCCTCGTGTGATTTCAATGTTGATACTCAAGTCTTAACCTGACACTACACATATGAAAAGGAAAAATTCTGCATGTTTGCAGGTTCATATTTTCATTCCAGCACTCCCAGGATGCTCCCTACTCAGTGAGACAGGCCATTTTAGCAGAAGCCTCCTTGATACCCAAAGTTTATCATCGATGTCGACTAAAATTCTGTCGCAATCCTGTTTTGAGATTGTTTTATCGGCAGGCCCTAACAGGACCTTTCTGTTTTTTATTCTTTACCTGCTTCTTGTGGGACATTCGGATGTGTAATCATATGCAGGAACCGTTAATATATTTTCAGTGAGTCATCTAGTGGTAAGGTTGCAGATTGCAACCATCTGAATACCCCTTGCCTCACCCTCCCCTACGGTGGCTGCAAAATGTGCTTTCTAGGCTTTTCGCATAGAGAGACGCAACTCTGGTCCACATTTAAACACAGTAGGTGACGGTAATGCAACTACTGCACCTACCGCCATAAAAGATGAAGAAGGAGAAGCCAAAGACAAATAAGATGAAGTAGTATCAGAAGAAGACGAAGAAGGAGAAGAAGATAAAGAAGGCGAAGACAAGAGGGAGAAGGCAAAGACAAATTAGATGAAGATGAATAGAAGATGAATAATAAGATGGAGACATATCAGAAGAAGACGAACAAGGAGTAGACCAAAAAGATGAAAAAGAGGAAGAAGACAACGACACCCAGCAAAGACCATGATGTAGAAGAAAAAAAAAAAGAATCTGGGCTGCTCTAAAAACATGGCGGCATCTTCTACAGATACAAACGACTCATTCTAAAACCCAACAAATGAAAACATAACTGAATACTATATTCCATTTCTACCTAAATCACACTGATCCTTTAAGAGACGTGGGGAATGCACTAAATAGCAGAATGAAGTTGACTGAGATCAACTATTGGAACTTTTGAGTGGGTGTAACTGCGTATTTGGTGTCCGTGCTGCGTTTGGAACGAAGGACTGTGTATGTGCGAGCTGAAGAATTCATCAAATGTATTACTGTGGTGATAGGAACATGGAGGGTATATCATTAAAAAAAAAACCCACCGGTGACCTATCAATAAGAAATCTGACGATGGGCAAAGCACAATAACAGGCTGATTATAACAGGGGAAAAACACTACAACATCAATAATTCACCATATAGTACTGAGAAAGAAGGGAAAAACTAAAGGCTGAGTTGCTATTACAGATGATGGTCTTATCCATCATCACTGAGTGAAAGGAGAGCCATTTGTTTTTCCTGTGGCACTCAGTTGAGCTGGCATCCATCACAGTACGCTGCCAGTCTTAAAGAGGCCTTTGCATTATGACAAGGGTAATACTCACATCAGATGAAAGGTGTTCGCCTTAAGAAGGGGGGGTGGGGGCGCCTTTGGTGCAACATGTTCCCATATGGAGACTGTAAACCACGTGCCGGTGTGGGAATCAAAACAAAGCATGTCACTGGAGACATAGGTGACTCGCTATATGTCAGAGTTACAGCAAATTGTTCTATTTCCATGTGAGAGACAGCGAGAGAGAGAGAGAGAGACCTAGAGGCTGTTAAATTGCCCATTTCATTATTGATAAGCATCGCAGGCAAGAGTCAGTCTTCCCTTATGATTGACAGCCGAGTCTCAGCCACAGATTTTCCACATGAGAGAGAGAGAAGCGAGTCAAGCAATGAGGGATGTGATGGTCCAATTTCACTTCAAATGGAGCCCTAGGTGCAGGAAGGCCGTCAAAGTGAATGCATATCAATGTACCTTTCATAACATAAGTAATTCAAAGTAATGCAAGCTAAATAAGAGACTGCATTTGCATAATACTACACAGTGTTTGAGGGGAAAATTTTATATTGGTGGCATAGAGATGAAAAAAAAAATAACTCATTCATTCAATGCAATCTTAATAGAACTATTCTATTAAGAAGCAATCAGATGTAAAGCAAAACATATTAATAAGTAATAAAGTTAAATAATTACGCCTCTGTGATTTCACCGAGCACTTTTTTCCAATACATCAAATTATGAGCAGCACCATAAGTGGTTTCCTTCAACGGGAAGAGACCTGCTTTCCGACGCACGCAGCATGAGAATGAACATGAAGTCACTCTGTGAAAATGACGAACCTGCATGCACAGAATACATGTGAGGATGTGAGGAGTAAATAAAAAATACCAAAAAAAAAGCACGATTTTAGCTTTGAGAGACTCACTGGTGATGAATTTTATCAGCATAAACTAATTAATGATTAAACTTTCTCACACACAGACTTTCAAATGGTGCTTTACGCTCTCTACCATCCAACTTTTAAGTCTTTCACTGCGAGTAAACGAGGCTTGATGCCGAGGCGTGTGATAAACATGCAACAGGAGACGCAGCAGGAAAGGAGGACTGTTTAAGGTGATTGTTTTATTTTATCTTTTGTCTAAAAGAGACCTTCCTTTTGGCAGAGAAACGGACCAAAAGTGAAAAAGAAACGGCACGAATGAGACACTGAGCTACAGTACTTTTTTCTCTCTGGTGTGAATAAAACTCAACACTTGCTGCAAATAACTTTTTTTTTTTTTTTCCCAACAGCCCCCATTTTCCATCGCTGTTCTCGCAAAACGTAATTAGTAACCCCAGCAGAAAATCTTATTCCCAGTGGGTTAAAGTTTGCTGTTTTGATGCAGAAGTGTACGGCACTTCACTAACTGCGTTTCACATGCAAAACACACTTCTGACACCCCAACACGCTCACTGGGTGCGATGTGAGGGGAGGTGACTCGAAACATTGGTTACACTTCATTTGGCTGCGCATGTGTAGGAAAAACCGTCTTGAACAGATTGCAGGTGAGGAAGCTGACTTGACAATGATCTTCATCAGCTGATAAACACAGATGACAGATTGAGAAAAGCGGTGGTAGTGTGAGGACCCGATATCACAGGATGAACCATCATTTGAACAATGCCAACTAGCAACTAAATCGGCCCCATGAACGCATTGTGTATCATTACTGATACATTTTGCAAATGTATATGACGTGATATTCAACAGGGATGCACTGATTGTGAAATTCTGGGTTGATACATATTTAAAATAAAATAGATGAAGCTTTAGCGTCGTTACTTTTGTTTTGTTATTTGTTCCTCATGCTGTGAAACAAAGGAATCTTCATTATACGAAAATAACTGCACACTTCCTTTCAGACCCTCATCACGGTGTCTTTGAATGATCGTAAGTTCCGTCATACGAAGAATGACACAACCTTTAAAATAACGCAACACCTAAACATCAGCCACTAACGTCGCTGAAATGATTATTTCCCGAAAGCCGATGTCAGTCATTAAGGCTGATGTATCTGTGCATGACTAGTGCTTCATTTAATTCTCTGATTATTACCATCCACTTCAGGCCTCCGGTCTTTGCCGTTTGTCATCCTCACTAGGTGCGTTTCCATGAACGTACTTAATGCACATTTTGAAGTTTCATATCAGAAAGAGATTATGAAAACAAATTAAAAAAATGAATTTCATGAATTTTTTCCACTTGGTGGAGACGGTTCTTGCCTTTTTTGAAAAGCAGTTAATACACATAATAGGATATGGAAACATTTTCTTAATTTTCTTCAACATTTAACTGACGTGACTGATGAACGGACTGATCACCGCTGTGTTGCTGTGTGTATTTAATGCAGCTAGTGACTAGGTCTGAAGTGTTATTCAATAAAGACACCATTTTAAATAGCAACAGAAAGTTCTGCTTTAACTGTTTTATAAAAAGCCATGTGTGACATAGCCTATATCGCCACCTTCAGGTGACACTATGCATGCCTAGTTGATTCACTGCAAACAAATGGACACACACAAAATTTGCATTTTCTGTTTTGTGACTTTTCAAAAGTACGACCAGGTTTCTTAGCTTTTGAGATAGAGGTCCTGACAACTTTGCTTTACTGTATACAGTTAGGCAGACGAGATTAATCCAACACTAGGACTTGGCCTTGGAAGGCTTTATTCTCACTACTCCTCAACCACTTTTCTACAGGACCCACACAGAGCCAAGCAAAGGCTTTGTTGGACAGCGTCCCCTCTGCCTCTCTTGTCCTGGCATATTCACTGTGGTGGCCCTGCACCAGGCAGGTTTTTATCTGCCTCCATGCGGAGCACACTGCCTCTGGCACAGAAGATCTGCCGGCATGTGTGGACTGCCAAGCCTTTCCTGCCATTTGCTGTAAACACCAGTGGGAGCTCTGTCAAGGCTGTCCTTCAGCCGATGTGGATAATTGCAGATGTGACGAACATAACGGTTTCTCTCCCGACCGGTGTGCACCTGACCCTGAAGCTGACCTGCAGCTGCCTTAGAAAGAGGAAAAACACACTGTGCTTGGATACGACGGTTTCTGCTTCTGTCAGTGAGGCAGAACTTTCTGGTGACAGTGAAGGCGGCTGCTGAAGAGATCAGAATTTCCTCGTTACCTCATCTCCTTCGCGGCTACTTCTGATAGCCCTGACATTACAAACCAAGTAACATCCAGAATGTTTTGAATAATGAATGCCGATTAATTGCCTCCATACTGTCTCTGTTAACAAATTCACCCATTGCAAACAGTGTCCGTAAGCCAGCCAGTCTGCTTATTCAGGAAGATGGCTCCACTGGAATAATGGTACTTACATAGTGATTATTAACAAAGTGGGATGAATAAACTGAGAAAATTAAATACATAAATTTAAGGAAAAATGTTGACTCAGAGCTTCATAAAAGTTCACTGTAATTTGTCTTTATTGGTCTAAGGGTAGTTTGAGGGGAAAATGCATCAGTGAGAGACTGTACTGCAGACTGCACAACAGGTTGGGATGACCCCACCAGATGTTTTTCTTGACGCTCCTTTTTTTTTTTTTTTTTTTTAACCCCCCAGCAGGAAACACTAAAACTCAGCGCACCGAAACGCAAAAACACACAGGTAGAACGAGAGAGAGGAGATCAAAAAGAAGTGTGCAGCAGGTAAAGAGATTTACACCCGTTGCCAACATGGAATTTGGAAAAAACAATGAGTTCACCATATGCTTTTTTTTTTTTATTGTGCTGTTGAAGTCACGTGTGTGTTCAAATGCAGAATGATTCAAGCAAAATAAAAAGAAAAAAAACCCTTAAATCATAACATCTGTGTTAGATGTTACAAATCAAATGCAGTCAGATGCTGCTTTGAACTCGAGTGCGATTCCCCAGAGATATCAATTCGTCTGTTTACACACGGTGAATGTACAGTTAAAGGATACATGTAAGTCGGCGCATCAGGATGAAATGTTTTATAATCTCACTTTATCAAATTTAAAATATAGTGCCCTGCTGTTAGCTCAGGAGTGGCTGAAGAGACATTGTTTTAATGGAACTAAAGTACAGTGGTTCTCACTAATGCATGGAAATGGTTGTCAACAGGCTTTCAGCTCCTGCACCACAATTAGAGCTCTGTCACTGGTCGGCGGATGGCTAGCTTCCCATCACACTGAATTACAATGCTGTCAAGTGTCTCATATCACTTATGAGGTTGGCAGCACATATCCATTCCCGAAATATCAGGGCTGGTACTGACACTGAACAGTTAATGCACACTGCATATTCAAAAGTCTGTCATAACCAATTGGCAGTGAGCTGCGTGCCATGTCCATAAATTTTTTGCCTCTCTGAGTAACAGTAAACCTAACCAGCTCAGACACAGAGTGCAGAGAAATGTAGCTTCCCTCACATTTTATTTAATTTTTTATTTCTTTTTTTTACCCTCCATAAGGACGTCCACCCATAAAGACCAGTTAACAAGTGTTAGTTTTAATAAAGCCATAACCGTAGCTCATTAACAGCAGTGCGAGATTGCTGGCTCCTTCGAAACATGCTTTTTAATGACCCCCATGGGACAGATCATCTGAATATGCAACAGTGATCCTTTTTTATGTCGAATAGCAGTCTCTAGGGGTTGCTGTGAGTTGGTAACAACCACGCATGCACCTTCAAAACCCTCTTAACACATACACAAATGCGCAACACACACACACACACACACACATTCACAGCATTGCCATGGAACACTTATTGCAAAATTGCTAGACAACTGCATGGCTAACAAAGAAGGGTCTCCATGGAAACAAATCTACTGTGGAATGTCATTCCCTTTGGCAATAGCTTATATTTTTGACAGTGTATCCCTCAAATGACACTTTGGTTTTATGCTGCTTTTTTTTTAATTTATTTTATCTGCTTCCGTTCTCATATATTGCCGATGTAAAGACAGTCGACATCGAGTAACGTGTGTGCCACTTTGCTGCTTTATCTAGAGTAAAATGCAGAGTGCTTGGGTCATAAAATCACAGAAATGGGTGTGAACCAAGGTTTTCTGAGCATGAATCAAGCCATTGTGTGTTATGTAAAAGATGCCAATAACGCAGGTGCAAAACAGTACCTGAAGGATTCCATTCTTCTTCTTTTTTTTTTTCACGGAATCTCTTGCCCTTCTTTATTCATCTTCTACCAAGGCAAACCTGTTAACTTGTTTTAGGACCTGTTTGTGTGCAATTCGTACATGAAAGAGTGCTTAATACAAGTGTGCGATGCCAGTTTGGCATGCTTTTTTGGCTTGGCTCCCTTTGCTAAAAACCTTTGGAAAAGAAGCGAAATGGCACATATCTCTTGTGTACAGACTACAGAGGTATATAAAGAAATGCAGACTGCCAATGTGTAGGTGTAGTGAGCGTTCAACTCGACGCATATCTTAATATTCACTACAAAGACTAACTAGTGTTCCTAGGTCTTACTGATCACTCTTTCTTGTTACGCTAAGGACTGAGGGGGAGACGGAGCAAAAGCTTGCCAGCAACAGAGAGCATTTAAAGGCCTAAAAATCCAAAGAAGAAAACATATAAAAAATGTCCCCAGTTTCATATTCTTTGGTGTTCACTCATCTCTATATCGACAGTGACGCGGAGGACACACATGCGTATTTGCTCTGACTGACTCTCAATCAATCAAACTTCATTTTACTGCAAGACGAGCCAAAGCGCACGACGTGCCACCTTATAGCTGTAGAGCTCATTCAAAGAAAATATGTTTCAAGTGAAAGTCCGTCTCTTACACTAAATGCTCATGAAAGACTCCTTTGTTTGGCCTGTTTTAAAGCCCTGCACTGCCCAACAGGGCTGCCAAGGATCCGCCTGATTCGTCCTAGAGCTGGACGTGTGTGAACAAAAGAGGGGGGAAAAAATGTCGCCAGATAGGCCCACTTATGTCAGAGTCTAACTGATTCTTTGATGACTTTTGAATAATGGCAATTTAATTACCTAAACGCTCTTCACCTCTTCACCTTCTCACCCCTTTCACCTCGGTATGGATCGGATTCTGATTCAAACCTTTTTGCTGCGAAATGAAAAGCCTGTGAGTATCTACTGTGTTTGTGGAGCTGTGGATGTGTTTTCTGTATATAAACTCTGGATTTATTTCTGTTTGCGGCTGTTGCGTGGGGACACGGCCATGACAAATGGCGCAAAGACCCTCTCATCTATTTATTGGTTTGGACATGCATCCATCTGTGTCTCTGTATGCGTTTGAGACAGTCTTCGAGATGGTTTTCATGAAAAAGTAGACGATTTGGCTGCTTGTTTGTCTGCGACACTGAGGCATTTGGATCCATAAGCATCTCTTAGTAGCTTTGCTCTGGCGATGATTTTGGGCATAATTGTGTAACTGTGTTGTCTAAAACAATTTAGATTTCCTAGATTTGTTTTTACCAACCAAAATACAAAGAGCATGCCAACACAGTTTCTTTAATATGTACTGAATACAAACAAGTTGGACAAATTCAATTTAGATTTTAAAGCCTGCAACACACTGGGGGAAAAAAAGTTGAGACAGAGGTATGTTTACCACTGTGTTACAACTCCTTTCCGAGCCCGACGTCCATTTTTTTTTCCCCTGAAAACCAGCTGAAGCGTGGACTCGTCCGACCACGGCACACGTTTCCGCTGTCTTTCAGTCCATCTGAGATGAGCTCGGGTCCAGAGAACTCAGCTCTGTTTCTGCACAGAGTTCATCTAGTTCCTCCTCCTCGTGTGATACAGTTTCAGGTTGTATTTCCGATGCAGTAGTGGACTGTGTTAAGAGACAACAGTTTTCCAAAGTCCTCCTGAGCCCTAACATGATTGGCTCTAACGTAATGCCGCCTGAGGGCTCGAAGGTCACACACATTCAGCAGTGATTTCCATCCTTGGTCTTTTCACATTGAGATTTCACTGGACTATTGGAACTTTTTCACATTATTATGCTCTGTAGATGGTGAAAGACCAAACTTCTTTGCAATTTGGCATTGAGAAATACTCTTTTTGAACTGATAGACAAGTCTCTCATGAGCCTCGACTCATCCTTGTAAAGACTAATCCTTCGGTTGATCCTCCTTTTATGTTCAATCATGATCCTTCACCTGTTACCGATTCACCTGCTAAATGTGAAATCTGACAGAACAGTGTTACATGTACATTGTATAAACTTATTTATGTCTTATTTTGTCTCCGTCCTAACTTTTATTGAGTGTGTTGCAGGCATCAAAATCTAAATGTGTTTATATTTACATTATACCAATTAAATTAGTCAGTGAAAATAATGCAAGTCTTTTCTTTGTACATTTCTCAGTTGCATAAGAAACAAATTAACATAACGGATTTTAGTTTTCACTGTATTTTAGACAGGTGTGTATTTTATGTACTGCCTGGAACAAATTAGCAAATTGGTTTAATATTTTCTACATCTGTTTTCATGCTCCTTATAGTGCAAAAGTAATGGACATTTATTATTTATTTTTTCTACAGAACAGCCTTGGACACACCGTGACAATTGCATTGTGTAGCAGAAGCCAATCATTTATTTCAAAGAAGGCTGAGAGATGGGTGTACACAGTACACTTCACCTTACAATGACAAACACTAACACAAAGAATACATAATTGTACTGTCGCCAGGTGTATGACATTAAAAAGCATGTTTTGTGTCGCATCAAATTCTTGACCCTGTTAAGTACGCGCCGAGAGCTGCAGTTTACATGAAGAGCGAGCCTTTATCAATATGCATATTCTAGCTTAATCCCTTTAATGTACTGTAAATGGAAAAAAAAGCAAGTCTAAGTCTCTGCAATGGTCATTAATTTGGTCTTTTCTGAGCAAATTTGCTAAGCTTTTAATGCTACTTCTATCAGGGCAGAGCTACACATTTGATATTAATGTATGAGTTGAATGAGGTAACAATTTAATCCAGAACCAAAGCGTTTAACCCTCACTAATGTCAAAGCTAATCCAGAAATCCAAAGTTTATCCCAAAACCCACATGTAAGCAATCCATGGTGGTATCCATTCGCCTCCAGAGAAACCCGTGTACGATTAAACGTGTGAGAGGAATGGCGTGATATGTATATTTTAGCTGTCATTTAAAATCACTTTGACCACATTTAAGCAAACTAATATTTTAATACCGTGTCTCTTAATTGTATCTGCACATGAATGATAATCTGAATTCTACTTCCTGTGCATCTGTCTCTATTCTGCACTGAATTTAGAGTATAGGTTGGTTTTTTTTTTTCCCTTTTGTGGTGCTGCAATAAAGGCAGCATTATGTGAGAAGTCCAACTCTCATGTTGAGTGAATGAAGGCTGTTCACTTTATATCAAGTATTCATTTAAAGTTAACCAATCAGTCAATTAACTGCCCGAGTAAAAAAAAAAAAAAAAAAATGTTAAGGTCCAATGTGTGAGATTTAGGAGGATCAAATTGCAGGGATGGAATATGATATTCATAATTATGTTTTCATTAGTATAGAACTACATGAAAATTACAATTGTGCTTTGGCTACCTCAGAATGAGTCCTGTGTATCTAAAGAAGGGAGCAGGTCGTCCTTCACGGACTCCGCCATGTTTCTACAGTAGCTCAGAATGGACTTCCTATTCCTTTCACAGTTTTATAGTAGTGTAGTGTGTCACCAGCTGCTGTTAAAAAAAAAAAAAAGAATATAGTTAGTGATGATAATGAGCATAGCCACTTATGCCTGCGTCTAGTAGGGATGTATTTAGAGAACTCGGCCTTGCTGTCAATTCCAGTGGCCACTCGCATTTTATTAAAGCAGACATAGAACAACTTAACATGACAGAATCTACGTAAATAGTTTCACTAATGTCCAACTTGTTGATACAGGACTCACGCAATCTGAACTCGATACAGTAACAGTAATGCTATCTATCCATCCAACCATCCAACCAAGCAGCTTCAGAGGATATGTCAATATCTAACATCTAATATCAACAGTTCAGGTAGATTCATATGCATGTGTTATATGTGTGTGTGTCTCTTCTGGACATTTGGGTGATGGCTGTACAGGTGAAACTGCGAGTTATCCTTAGTGGCAACAACTCTGCAAAGATGGCCATAGAATCGGGGGGATGCCAAAGTCTGCGGAGGATCTCTCAAACGAGATCAAACGTCAGCCTGAAATAGCAGAAGACATCAGACTCCAGTACATTTCATGTTCACCTCCAGTCACTGTGTGTCTTGGGAAATCAGCTCTGTAACCTCATATTTATTTTTGTTACATGACTGGCTTTATACATTTGTAAGAATAAAAAGTGTAAGCTTATTCATTTATTACCTCAAGGAGGTTGAGTTTTTACTGTCTTGAGCCTGTCTGACAGCAGTCTAGCATCCAAAATGTTGGACAAATAGTTTTTTTTTTGTTTTTTGTGTGTGTGTGTGTGTGTGAGAGAGAGAGAGTTCCTGAGGACAGTGACTACGGACGATGTTACTTGTCAAAAGTCAAGGTCAGAAAAAGTCCAGAAATTCCCTTTTGTGAACATGGGGTGGAATTCAAAATTAAAAATAAAATATCACGTCACAAAATGACAGATTGGTGCAAAATCACATAATAACCATATTCAGTGCAATGAACTGTCTAATACCGACTAACATGACTCACAATGTTGGCAGTATCACCAGTGTATCACCATGCAATTTTCCATTTAGTCATTTTAAACAGGTTGAAGTAGACATTAATTGTATCATGCTATTGTCAAATTAATGAAGGTGGGCCTGAAATGAAACAATGAAATGTTACTGTTTGGAATTCTGTTCTGTGATGGTAATTTGTTTCCTTCCTGTATGAAGGATGCATAGCCAGACCTATCTCCATACTTTGCCAGCGTTGAATAGGTCCTCCATTATTGTTTTGGAGTAGGGATAACAAACAAACTAAAAGTCAGTGTTGAAGGTGATTTTTCCACTCCTCCGTGTGCTGCTGGATTAGGGACTGACGTTGTTGATGGCCGACATGGTCTGTGCATATACGTTTCTAATGGATGTAAGATATGGACTGAACCACAGTTACACTCAGGAAGTGAAAGACAGACCAACAGTTGCGTGCTATGAGGTTATTAGGTCAGATGAGATAAACGACGATGATAAAGATGAGCTGCCGCTTTTGTCTGACAAAGTACAATCTCATGGGACATGGTGACCAAATAAACTTAATTCAAGCCGGTGTTTTGGGTTTTTGAGTGTAAATGAAGAGCTTTTGTGACTTGGTAAAAGAAGTTTCGACCATGCAGAGACTGAGCATTATACTAAAACGGCAACTTAACCCGGTGACAGCCCAGTTTACTTAATGCTAGACTGAGCAGAGAGAAAAGATGAGAAGCAGAGTCAGAACACAGCATCCCCGCCACAGTGTGAGCAAACCCAAAGTCAATATCCTAATGTAAAAGGCAGAGATAGTTTCCCTCTCTTCAGCTCTTCTCCGGCTAAAGTTGAAGAGGAAACTGTTTGGAGTGCAACTGAAATAAGAAATGTCTTTTAATGGGAGTGGGCAACTGTTCAATGGATAGTAGGCCTGCTGCCTGTGGAAGATAAGCAAATAGGGAAACTCTTTTTTTTGATGTCGACTGATGGTCCAAACTGAGCAGACAGTTTGGTCACTGGGGAAACTGTCTTCACTCGCTTTGTGCCCAATTGTTTCCCAGTCTCCCCATTAAATGATAGAAATGGCTGACACAAATTCACCATTCATAAGCTGATAATGGATACCCATTAAACAATGGATAACGTTTTCCATTTAAAAACACACAATAAGTTCAGCGTTTGGCCACACCCTCATCATTTGCATGCAAACTGTCCCCGTGTTTGACAGGAATTTGGTGAGAAAAATGTAAGAAAAAAAAATGTTTTAATTATTTTCAAGCTAAATAAAAGTTGAATAAGGAATAAAAAAACCTTGGAAACTTAATCCGGTCATTGTAGATGCCAACGTAAACAGAAAAATAAACAGTAAACAAAAGCCATTGACAATGAAGGCGTTAAGCTGACTGTGTGTTTGTGTAGTAGTGATCAGCTGATCCATCTTTAGTCTCCGACACATGGCTTTTTTTTTTTTTACTTTACCCTGTCATGTCATATCTCAGCAGGGGAGAACCGACGACCTACAATGTGTAAATGTTGCCGTGGAGGAAGCACTGACCAAGCCGTGTTTGTAGATTACAGTTATGACTGGGATATGTACACTTGATCTCATCTGAATCGTTCTACACAAATGCGGATGATAAGAGACGTCATATCTGCACAGGACTGCATCTGAGTCCTAACGGTCAGTCCTATGACACCCTGTCAAACAGTGAGTCACTACAGTGTGGTGTTCCACAGGGCACTTATTTAGGACCGCTGCTATATTCAATACATCTCTCACTTTTCTCTTCATAAAGACCCAAAATGTTCTCTTCTCTCGGTTGAGTTATAAATTACTTCGAACTATATATGTAGCTAATACACACTGTTTCAAAAATGTCTTTGTCATCTCGTGTAAAATTAAGAAATTTAACTTTTTCAATATTTTGGGTTTTTATACACAATTTATTGAATGTATTTTATATTCTGTTGTATTTTATTATCATACTTCATCATGCCTATTATAAATTCATGTATTTTAGGGCTGGAACTTGATTAATCTCTCGATCATTTCCTTGATTAATTGATCAATGGTCTACAAAATGTCAGAAAATGGTGAAAAAGTGTTTCGAAAAACCCAAGATGACCTCCTCAGATGACTTCATCGCATGACTTTCGCATGAAACCACAAAATAATTCTAATTTAAAAACCTGGGATTGAGATTTTAACTCTTTTTGTTTAAAAAAAATTACTCAAACCAATTACGGCTACAAGTAATCAATTAATTGTTGCAGCTCTACTGTATTTATTTAGCCACAAAATAACAGGTTGTCTAATATTTTTCCCAAAGCTGTACATATGATGTATGTATATAAGTATCTGCAAAAAATACAAAGGTGCTGAACAAAATCCTTGAAGAAGAGTTGATTCTGGTTTCTGAATGTGTCTATGATAACAGGTTAAAGTCTCAAAAATGAAGAGTCTATTATATATTAGGCATGGTCCAAGGACAGACCGAGAGCTGAGCGTCTCTTTGCAAGCGGTCGCTACTGAGGAGGTTACAGAAGCCAAAACGTTGGGTGTCATACTTGTAAATGAGTAAAGGCATCTTCCTTTTTACAAAGTGTGGCTATTTTATGAAAGATATGACAATTTGGTCCGTCTGGTTGAGTTTATATTAAAAAAAAAAAGAAAAAAGATAGACATGATTATGACACCAGACATGGCTTCACAGGACGCTTCACTTTACCTTACTTATCTAAAAATAATGCTTTAAAGGAAACTCTATGTTAACCCGGAACAGTCAACCATCACATTTAACTCTATTAGCAACAAGCTAACAAGCATCAGCTTCAAAAAGACACAAAAAAACATTATTCACATACATATGAGGTACAACTTCATGTTCACCGTGCACTACTGTCATTGGGCAATTTTGTTGATGTGATTCTATTAATTTGTTTCGATTAAGACATGTTTGCATGTTTTGTTTTCTGTGTAAGAAGAGTTGTTCCTGCAGTATTACTGAGCAGTGATCTGTGCTTTAGGTATGTGTTTGTACACGAGGGTCACTCTAGAGGTGTGAATCCTCACTGGCTTCACAAATCAATTCAGTCACGATTTACACGCACAATGATTCTCGATGCACCTCGATGCATCAGTTTTCTGTATTGCTGCACGAGGCTTTTTCATTAGTTAATTCAAAAAAAAAAAAAAAAAATCAGACAACTATAAAACCGCCTTCAACACCAGTGTCTGTGTAACCTCTGTGTAACTCAGTACATGAACATTAAAACAAACAGAACATAAAGCCTTCCACAGTGTGTTACAAGTAGAGATGTGAATACTTCCACACGTCTAATCATATGTGGAGTCACAACAGATAATCAGTGTTAACAACAGATTTCTATCTGACCTCATGCATCCACGTAAAGTTCACTTGCTGACCTAACTGTTGGAAAGCATATGGTTGATGTGTTGTCAAGGAAGATAATTAGCAAAAAAGTAGAGGAGACTATTCTGCTCAATCTGTGTGAAACTCATTATTAAACTGCGTGTCCATGTTCTTAGCAGAAGCGTTGGCTTGTAAGAACTCATCTTTGGTTCTGGGGGGAAAAAAAACAACCTTTTTTTAAAAATCTGAAGTGGTGCTTTCACACGGCTCTTGCTCATCACGACAGTTTACTGATCATGCGTCAGGGGAACTCTTGACAAAGGCCCAGAGGAGCTGAGATGTTAGTTTGATAGTAGGATCAATACATGGTGATGCTGAGCAACAAGAGAGTGTGGAATCCTATGGTTTTGTCATTTAGAAGGCTCTCGTTAAATCCATTTTGTTCTACACAAAGAAACAAATATTTCTCTTTAATTTTTATCATTGGATGAAACTGTGCTTAACCGATATTTTTCTGCTTGTAGAAAAGTGTTAGACTAAGAGATTAATGCCTCATATTGCTTCGATAGTATCCAGAAGACTTTTACAGTTTTTACATCGATACTAGACACGCTTGAACGCTTTTTTTTTTTTTGGCTTTTCTTCCATTTAATTGTTTTACACAAGAATATTTGTCTTCTTTTGTGATGTTACTTTCTTTTTTGTCATGTGGGTGTAGGGCTGGCAGAGTCTTAGGTACAGATTTGCCATTTTCACAAAACAGCCCAGTCTCCCTAAGAAAAAATAAAAACAACAAAATCTTCATATTGGCTTGGTATGGAGTACACAGCTTCCAAAGCCAGTGTTCAGTGCCAATGCAGGAAGTAGTGTGACATTCACATATGTGGAGGTCAGGGTGGTGGATGGGAATTTTAGTTTATAAACTGAAATTAGTACCTCTCCTGCTCTTGTTTTTATGTATATATATGTATATATATATATATATATATATATATATACGTCTATATACGTATATATATATATATTCATTTAAATATATATGTGTGT
>JAPQRN010000001.1:24337737-24348274 GCA_037367275.1 Coranthus polyacanthus
AGGAGATCTCCTCCTCCAGAGGACTCTGTAGACCCAGAAACCAACGTGGTGTACAAGAAAGCAATTTGTCTGTACTATACAAATGATCACACATTGCTTTGTCCAGCAGATAAGAGAGGTTTTGGGTTTGGGCTGCAGCGACAAAGCTTCTCACTTGTAAATATTACAAAAAAAAGAAGTGTTCGGTGGGAAAAATCAAACAAACGTCCATTTTTTTAAATGCCGTCATAACTCCACCGTTATACAAATCTCCAGCTTTACCTTGACAGTTTAATAGCCCACGAACATTTTATCCATCTTTAAAATGATCATAACACTTTTGAAAAGTACATTTAAAACATTAATCATTTGAAGTTATGTATGTCATGTTCTTATTGTGACAGCTGATTGGAATAACAAGAGTGTCTAAGAGGGAAAAAGACGGTTGGCCGATTAAAATTCAACACGGCTGAAAAATTGCTATTTTTATGAGACTTTATTAGAAACTAGATAAGTGTCAAACTGAACATCTAAGTCAAAGTAATACATACATGAACGAATAAACTATAAATCTGGAATTCTGGAACTGAACATTAAATTAACCTAAACTGCGACTTTTATTTTTGTAGCTATTATTTTCCCTCAAAGCCAATCATTCCAGTTGAGAAGCCTGATGTTATCCGTCGGCCACTATCAGAGCCACACAGCGCTCAGACTGGTTAATCAGTCTGTCTGAAATTGAAAAAGTATCCGAAATGTGTTGTCCAGGACACCAAGATGCATACATACGAAGAAAACACTACAGATGACACTGTATTTCAGGTCTGTGTTTGTGTCAGATGGGAGGTTGAAAATCTTTAACCATAAAAGCAGCTGTAGTCAGTTACAGTGTATTAAAAAAGCTGCAAAATATGTATTAATGTGAAAACAGGCTACAGTGCTTCACTCAAGGCTTTTGGCTTCTGTCAAAGGATACACAGAAGCAGCGTGTGTGTGAGCCTGGGATATGCTGTAGCAGTGATTTTGATAGTTTGTATTGTATAGTTTGAGGAATTTAAACTTTTTTAAGCTTGTCACTATTTGAACCCATTGTAACCGTCGCACAGTAAAAATCAAGCCGACCCGGTGATTGCCGGGGAACCGCTTTACACCGCCGTTCAAAGCCGTGGAGAATGAACATTTGAAAGTCCAAATATAGAATTTTCGGAGTATCACTGCTCCACTTCCAGTCATCGCTTGCAGACATGCTTACTGTCTGGCGCTGAAGAATACTTCTCCCCTTAACACTCGAGCACTCTTGGCAAGTCGCCACTCTGTCAAATCTAGCCGGCTAATGAATGAACATGTCAATCATGCATTAAAGGCTATGCTCGGAGAGAAGCAGAATTAGATATGTGGATACTCTCCTGCATTGTGATATAGAATTGACAGGCTGTTCACAATCACCCTTCAGCTTTTGAAACAAAATATCTTTAATAAATCAAAGGAACAGCTTGGAACTTGTTGAAGACATCTCTAGGAATTTGCTCCGACATCACCCACATGGAGGATATGTATGTGAAAACTCAAGCAGAGGCAGATAACATTTCCCACTAAACCTGTTGAAAGCTGAAATAATGAACTAAATGCATAGTCACAATGGAAACGTCACACACTATTGTTTTAGGGTTACAGTTTGAGTCTGCAAATCTTGAAATCATCCATTCCTTATCTATGCGGTTTTATTTTCTTTTTTTAATATAATTTGGCACAATTAGTGATTTCTTGGCACTCTCAATGAAACCGGATCGTTCTCTCTGCAATGATTCAAGTCTGCGATCAGCAGGACATGTGTTGGTGTTTAAATGTGATGAATTATCATCGAACTTGTTGAAACAAGGCTCCTTCCAGGTTAATCAGTTTTTAAGCCAACATTAATGAAGCCACAAGCCTGTCGTCAATTTACAATTTGAGTCTAAATCAACAGAGGCTCTGTTACAAGATTACAACACATCCGGCGTGTTGCGCACACGCACATACCCACGTCTGGGGGTCTACTAACACTGACCTGCACATGATTTACAGTATAAAAAGTCTTTTTTTCCCTACAGTCAAGTCAAATCAATTTTATTTAAATAGCCTAATAACATAAATCACAAATGTGCCTCAGTCTGTTCAGTACAGGGCCCAATAATAAGGCTTGGCCAGAGTAAGTAAAAGAAAAAATACATGTCAGGCAACTAAATCTAGAAACTGGGCAAAAAGCTTGTGGAAAAACTAACTGATTAATTGTTTTTTTTTTTACAAATGATGGAAGTAGCTGCGGCGTGAGTTGTCGTGCTTCCTTCTCGTCTGTGCTGAGGGTTACGTAGTACTAGTTTTGGTTTGTGAACTGCAAGTTTGACATGTTGGCTTTATGGAAACGCGCGTGTGGAGCTGGAGAAGAACGAAGGGTTAAACCAGAACAAACTGAAAACGGCGCATCGACCAACAGTGTAATAATAAATGCAATCAAGTGACTTCATCTACTTAATGCATGTTAACACACACAGCTGTGTTTGACGACAGTAATGTAAAAAGTGAAAAGTATAAACACACTAATTACCTGAGCTAACGTAGTATCCTTCTTCATCTTCACATCATCGCTTCACAATTAACAGCACTAATTAGCAGGCTAGCTGACAGATCGCATAATTCAATACAAATTAATGCTAACATCAGCTAATGCACCAAAGCAACACCAGTTACTGTAATTAAGTACCGTAACCATCATGACAGAATCCTTTGACGGTCTCGTTAGGCCTGTCAGGGACAAATGTAAGTTTTATGCAATGAACTAGTTAATGCTAGCTAATGACTCACCTGTCAATCATACAGGCCACTCCCTTAGTTATGCATGACTTGAGTTATATAAAAAATCACCCCCGTACAGTTGTCACGGAGGAGGAAGTGAACTATAGAGACCAAAACCGTTTTTTTTTGTACCAGGCTGTAAACATGTTTAGTTTGGACATTTTAACATGGGGGTCTATGGGGTTTGACTCCCTTTTGGATCCACCCCCCCCAGTGGACATTCAAGTTACTGCAGATTTTGACACTAACACATTGGCTTCACTCTTCAGCCCCGGAGTTTGTCGCTTGGTAAAGACGAGCGATTATTTCAATTGTTGTGGAAAAAGGAGTTTAGTTGGGTGGCATCAGAGGACGTGGGTGAAACTTCAGCTATGTATTGCACGGTGGCTGCAAGTTTGAGAACAAGGCAGATTAAATTGGGTCATTTTTCAAAGGCCAGACAGGATTTCAAAAATATGTCACCTGACCATCAGAAGACATCTTGCTTCCATGGCAGCAAAGACGGCTGCCGACAGCATCAGAACGTATTTCAGTTTTAATTGTTACTTGAGAACCGCTCATAAATAAAACAATTTGTCTCGCGGCAAGTCAAATTTTTCTTCAAGCAAATACATTTCCGACCCGGTTTCGCAACCGGGCAAATGAAAAACAACATTAACGCTGAACTCTGCAGTATACAATGATCTCTGTCCTTCAGCCGTAGGGGATAGAAAAAAAAACAATTAACAGTTTCTTAAAATTGAGGAAACTTCAGGAAGAGCACCAGCGTCGGGTTCCCTTTTCCAGACAGTGCAATAGGTCTCGTGTACAGAAATGTAAATACACATATTATATGCATCCATTAGTATGCGGAACATAATCCAGAGATGATGGGCAGCTTCCAGGTCCTGCCTGGAGGACAGGACCGAAGCGCAACACCTACTTCATGGAGACCTGGACAAAAAAAACAGACACGATGTACAGACGCTCAGACACTGCTCAATACACAACATGAGGGCTTATTCATTCCGACCAGGATCCCGGACCTTCCAGACAGGGACCGGCACCTGGGTAATTCTCACAAAGCCAACCTAAGCTACTGTATATCTGTGAAGATTAGAGAGACATGCTCCTGAAAACCTAAAAAAAAAAAGGACTTTTATTTGATGGCACACTATGTCTCTTATGTGGCACAGTTCATCATTTGGTACCAAAAGAGTATTTTATGTTTTGAAACTGATTTTTGAGTGACAAATTCATTACCGTAATGTGTCTGTAGGAAAATCACGGTTTGTGGTTTGTTGTCAGTTTAATGTTAGAAATAATCAGGGACGTTAATGAAAACGAATGTAAAACGGAACCATTTAACATATTATAATCAGATATGTTTCCCAACAATGTAACAAATTGTTGTGATGTGAAAACCTGTTTACATGTTGCGGCGATGAGAAAAAAGTTAACGCATACAGCAGTTAAAGTTGCCAAGCTTTAGCAGACTGTGAAAACAAAACATACATAGAAAATGACGTGTTGTTCACGGTAATTACTTGACATCCTCACCGTGTTTCTAAAAATGTCTGAAAATACCTGAAAATACCTAATAACAGTGATATTTGATTCTATTTCCTATAAGAGGGAAAAAATAAAAAACCTGTGTTTGTGATAGTTTCACAGCTTCCACCTGTGGTATGAGACTAGGTCCAGAACCTCCTCGTCACTAGCAAAATCTGTGAATTAACTTTGTCTAATTAATTTTCCTCTGCTTTAAATGCAATGAATGCGTTTGGTCAGGTGACTACTGGCAACCGTAGGCGTTTTATTACAACTCCTACCACAATACAATAGGTTACATATAATATAATCTCTTAATATATCCATGCATGAAACACTAACCCTTTATGCAGATGCATAAATGCAGATATGCTGTGAAATATATGTTTTTTGGTTTTTTTTTACGTAGGTGTATGGATGGTTGGAGTCACAAAACTAGAGCAGGAGCTTTCCTTTGGGGATTGGGTTGTGTGTTCAGTTCTCGGGCCCAGAGAGCGCCCGCAATCGTATATGAAAATGAGCGAGCGAACGTACAGACTCCAGTAGGATACGTGAGGGAGGAAGTTAAAAAGAAACCACCAGCTGGCACAAAATGTCGATCACAGAAGCTCCGATCACTATCACACTTTTACCATTCCCCTTCTTTCAGTCTGACATTTCACTTTTTCCTGTCAAGTTTAGGCACATGCCGGATGCAAGTGACAACTAGTAATAGAAACGTTCAAAACCAAAGTGCCAATAAGTGGTCATTTTCTCTACAGCGTTAGTTTAATTTAAAACAGAAGAAGAAACACTTTATGGCTCATTCCTGTGTAAAAGGCAGCGCACACCTCACGCTGACTCACAGCCTGTACTTTGCCTCCACTCCGCTTATTAAAACATCTGTCTGGAAGTTGGTGAATATAAAAGCTTAGAAATAGTTCTTTGTTTGTGGCGACAGTTTTAATAGTTAGCATTGTTAGGTTGTCCAACGTCCTCCAGATACTATGAACTTTTTTTTTTTTTTTTGGTCTCTCCCCCTGACCCCGTCGGAACAGCGTCCTCTCTGTGATCCGGGAACTTCCTCATTTGATTTATAAATTAAGCACCGCAAAGCATCCGCTGACACGGAGGGAGAGAGACAAAGACGGCCATGTGCACGGGGACAAGGAGAGAGAGACAGAAAAGAGGAGCGAAGGCTGAATCCAGACCCAGAGCATCCTGGGTAAAGCAGAGGACCGGTGGACGCAGAGAGAAGGGGACAAAAGGGCCTCTCGTTTGGAGAACATGTGCTCGAGAGACAAAGGTAGTGGCTTAGAATAATGCAGTGGATTTGAAGGTTCATACGTAGGTGTTATATGTCATTGTCAGGACGGTCAGAATAATGCCCTGTCCACGCTAATATGGACATTTTGCAAAATGAAAATGTTTGGACCTCTCATCCACATGTAAATGGAATCATGGAGACATGGACCTCAATCCGTACATGCCCACTGCTTGCTTTAGATAATGTCATGTACCTGTATACAGGTGGAAAAGTTCAATATTTTTTATCAGTGATTTCAGAAAGGGTTATGTTATGTATTCTAGACTCATTACATGTAAACTAAAATTTTTCAAGCATTGTTTTCTTATTTAAGTTCTGATAATTACGGCCTATAGCTATATCTCAGAATATTTCATTTCATTTCGACTTTTTATTTTATTTTAATTGTAAGAGACCACGTACAATATTAAACATAAATGTTGCCATTTGATGCATTGTACCAGAGTTCGCCTAAGGTTGAGTAAATCACTATTTATGAAGTATAAATACCATGAATGTCTCACAACCACAATCATGGGGAAGACTGTCCAGAAGACACTCATTAAGCCACAGAAGATCACCGCTGAAAGGGATGGCTGTTCAGAGTTCTGTATCAAAGCATATTCGTGGTGGTCGGTTGCACAAGCAACAGGGATGACGGCAGAACTTGGGGGAGCTTCACAAGGAGTGGGCCGAGGCTGTAGTCAGCGCATCCAGAGCCACCACGCACAGACGCGTCCAGGACAGGAGCTGTCTGGAAGTGTCGCATTCCTAATGTCAAGCCACTCCTGAACCAGAGACAACGTCAGAAGCATCTTACCAGGCCTAAGGAGAACAAGAACTGGACCGTTGTTCAGTGGTCCAAAGTCCTCTTTTCAGATGGAAGTCAATTTTGCATTTCATGTGGAAATCAAGGTCCCAGAGTCTGGAGCAAGAGTGGAGAGGCACAGAATCCAAGTTGCTTTAAGTCCAGTGTGGAGTTTTCACAGTCACTGATGATTGGTGGTGCCATGTCTCACACGCTGGTGTCGGTCCACTGCGTTTTATCAAGTCCAAAGTCAACGCACCCGTCTACCAGGACATTTTAAGAGTGCTTCGTGCCTCCGTCTGCTGACAAGCTTCATGGAGATGATGATTTCCCTTTTCCAGCAGGATTTAACACCTGCCCACGGTGTCAAAACTACTAGGAACTGGTTTGCTGGTTTGAGCCATAATCATCAAAATTAAAACAAAAAAAAACCTCTTGAAATATTGAATTTTATGTGTAATGAATATATGAAAGTATCACCGTTTGAATTCAATTACGGAAATGAACTTTTCCACAATATTCAAATTGCGATGCACCTGTACGTCTATTTCTGCAGTTAAGCAGAATACTATGGTTCCACTGGAGTTGCGTTACCTGGAAGTAGATCGCGGTCGCCGCAGACGCATTAGGGAGACGGACACATGCACCGGAGTTGTAGCGATATCTCATATCAAGAATACATTTCAAAAAACACAAACCAACGCTTTTAAGTTAAGTTTCTATCAACTTCGCGACAGACTAAAGTCCTATTCTCGTCTGCTCTGGCCCCCATTTTATTTCCTGTCTGAACAGTTGTACAATTTCACTTTATTTTTCAAAAATGATAACTATTTATATCCGTTCTTCCATGTTTGAGCCCGAATACAATCTGGAACATTAGACTAGAACGGATGAAAACTGTACAAACAACTTCGCTGCAAAACATTCCAGCGTGGCATTTATCTCTGGTAAATAATGAATTTTTGTCCTGCGTATTGTGTGACTCATAAACCGTAGCTGCATTTGTCAGCGTTAGGGGGTGTATGTGTGGCAAATGCACTAAAAAGCCGTCAGATGTCAGTGGCGTTTGAGTGGGTGCAGCTGCGTATTGGGAGGTTATGTTTTTACTGCCGTTCGTCTGTTAACAGTCTAGCCTCCACAGTTTCCGACAAATTGTCCTGAATTTTCTTTGTGTGCGAGTTCTCTATTCTGGTCCTCCAGAATGCAAAATAAAATGTTGATGGTATGTTGCTTTGGCGGATGCTTTCCAGTATAAAAAGGCCTGGATGTTTCCATTAATGGTTAATCTGCCAATTATTTTCTCCGCTAATTGTTTATTCTGAAAACACAAAAGAAAAGTACAAAATTGGCAGAAGAAGCCTCTCCTATGTCTTCCACAATAGACCAAAGTAACATCTTTGAGAGTGCTTTTATCTTCTTTTCTTTTTTCTTTTCACTAACCAACAGTCCAAAATGTACAAATGCCTCATTAACTCTCATGTAAAACAAAAAAGGGGCAGAAAATTGAACAAATCAAGCCATAATTTACTGGAATCACTGACACAAAACTTTGCAAACAAAGCGTTCAGTTTTAGACCTCCAGTTTACATATCTTATCTTAACACGTCTCTTTCGGTGTCGCCTTTAATTTGCAAAAGAAAAGGACAAAAACAGGCCTGTTTTTGATACGAAGACTGACACATTTTCCGCTGGGGTTGAATTTGGCACAATGGCGCGTGCACATAAAAGTGAGTTAAGCACCGGTGTTCAGTGTTCACTGGAGGTGGAACTGACAATTTGCATCAGGTAATGAGTACGCTGCATTCTGTGATTTGTACACTTGTCTGCTGCATGTATCATTGTATGTATTAATGTGTCAGATCTCTGCCTGTGCAGAACTCCTCAAGGTCTTTCTCGTAACCCCACCCCCTCTCCCCTGCCCCGCTTTCTTTCTTTTCTTTCCCCCCAATTCCTTTCTTTTTCATGCACAGTGTGAGCGTATACACACACACACACACACACCGAGCCTGATTTGTTTTCTTATACTTTAAACAAATGTGTAACAAAGTAAAGAGAGCTGTTTGAATATTGCACTCGCTGTATTGCTCCACTGAGCTGTCAGCTTTAGGGGAGACATTTGTACCAACTTTTAATGAATTCTTCCAAGTACAATATATCAACAATTCAGAAATGCTTTGTGTCACATCTTTTATACTCCCTTTTTTTCTCTGAGAACATGCTTCTTTTTTTTTTTTCCTTGTTGATACGTTGTAATAAAATATTAAGACATCAAGACATCAAATCTGTTAGTTCTTTACCATCTAAGCAGCTAAAAAAAATTAACAACTTTTACTGCTTTATTTAACCTTTTCCACATCACGCAGTACTGAGTCCTCGTGGTTTCTTCATCTCTCTCAGATCTTACTCACTTCATCTCCTTCATAACCGCACCTCATTTTTCCTCATAGCTCTGATGACCTTTGCCCTCAGCTTTGTCAGCCCAGGGGGACCTTCAGACCCCTGGGCATCAATTTCTAATAACACGGTCCTCCTAGTTTACCCCCATGCCCCTCTGCTTCTAATATGGGAGACAAATACTTGAAGAGACCAAAAGCTCCCGTTCACCCGCTGCATAAATTGACCGAGTAATTCAGAAAGAGCCCATCGTGCAGCCCGGAGACACTCAGTGCCACCGGTGCTTCGGCGCGCAATTAATCTAAAATGGCCAGTCTTAATCAACGGTCCCGTCGCCCCCGGTTACCAGACTTGACCCGCTTCAGAACAGATTGCCTCCTGTTGTTGGATGATGTCGTCACTGCGAGACCTCGGTATGGTTAATAATAAATTACAAGCGAGAGGGTCAAGCTTGTGGCAGTTAGTGAGGAAAAGATTAGTGTGATTAAACGGAGTAATATGCTACATGTAATTACACAGGTCCGCGAAGAGACTGTTGTTAACCACGATGGGTCAGATAGCATCTTTATGGTTTTAGTTCCAATAAAGACAGCTATTAATGATCTGTGCGCTACACTACAACATAATTAATCTGTCTATTTACAGCATCTGTAAGTCAGTCACGTATCTCTGTAGGAAATTGAATTCAAAGAATGGTTTAAGATTCAAAAAAATATGTACAATTGTTTTATTTATATCGCATATATTTGATGTAAGTTCATTTGTAAAGTTATTCTACACATTCTCAATCCCAATTTGTCACGTACTGATGCTTGGTCAGGGAGTCCCAGTGATAGCTACCATTACCATTGATTTAATTTATTGATTCATTTATTGATTGATTGATTCATTTGAAACCAGAGCCACGGCACCAACGTTAATTACAACTTAGAAACACTGAAATTAAACAGCCATTCCATTCTGTCGTCATCAGAAGACCAAAACATTTCTGGATTTTTTTTTTTGACATCCTCCTGGATGTTTTTAAATCATCAAACTTCAAGGAAGGATTCCTGTTCTCAACTCAAGACCTCTGAGTTCTTGTTAAATTCGCTGTGACATAATGCTCATAACCAAAACTATGCTTAATTCGAATATTTGTAATCATAGACTTTACTAAAATATTTTTTAACTAGAAATGCTGAACGCTACTGTCAATATACTCCAACACACTTGATGTAAGCAGAATGTACTAATGTTACATAGTACATTCAGTTTTACAGGTTTAATTGGATCAACTGGCTCCGGAGCCTTGCGTTAACTTTCCTGTCGAAGATCCTTGTGGAAACAGCGGCTGAGAAACAGTTTCCACCAGTGACCACCAGCGTGGCAGCTCCAGCTGTGGGAGCTCAGCAGGGTCCAGCTCAACACCGAGCCCAAAGGAACATCAGTGGAAATGGGTGGGTTATAGAGTTAGGCTGGAGAGGACAACCCTCTGCCCCCTACCATCGCAGGATCTGAGGCTTGAAAACGGTTTGGACTCATCTCCTGACCGCCCTCCCTCTGCTGCACCCTCCCCTCCATCATTTCTTGCTTCCATCACCATGGTGATCGATGATTTCATTGTTCTTGCTCCCCTCCCACTGAATCCACGGTTTCCCCAGAGTCCGTGCGTGGAACCTCAATACACAAATACACACATGTGATTGCAGACACCGGCAGCAAAGACA
>JAPQRN010000001.1:24368825-24380440 GCA_037367275.1 Coranthus polyacanthus
GTGTGTGTGTGTGTGTGTGTGAGATGCATGAAGGAAATCACAAATGTAACAAACTGGGGAGTAGAAGGGCTCGCTTTTTCCAATTTAGACAATAGTCCTGCATCCAATGATAAATTCTCTTTGTTGTTGCTTTTTAATGCACTCTGCGTCTGCAATCAATGCTATCTATAACATTCTAAAGAGACGTTAGGACTGACATAACAAATTAGGGACAATAATCATCTGGGCTTTCTGGACAGCATATTAGGCAGCACATGTGCCGCTAGGAAGCGCAAAGTGGAGGCTGGGGATGCGAGGCACAGGTGTTGGGCTGACATCCAGTAAAGAGAAAGGATAGGGAAAAAAAGGGGTGGAAATGACGAAATGGAGAGGTAAATTAGAGATAAGGTGAGTAAGAGATAACAGAGGGAGTAGAGAGAGTGAAGAGACTAGGAGAGAAGAACAACTTATTCACAAAAGGTTCTTAAATTGTAATCAAGCCAACTGACAAAGTTTTAGCCCACATCCTGGCAGGCAGTACTACACACACACACACACACACACACACACACACACACACACACACACATATGCGCTGGCTGGCAGAATATCACATTATGGCACCTAGATTATCCAGCAGGCATCTGGTGAGGCAGCTAACACGCTCTAGCAGAGCATGCAGGCTAGGCCATATGTGCGCATGTGTGTACAGTATGTGTGTGCGCTTGCATATGTGTTGCAGTGTGGGCTCGGATGTGTGTGTCAGGTGTCTGTGGGGACAGCTGCTCACTAAATAGTATTATTGTGTCTAATTGGGGATTACCAACTCAGTGTGTGGCGGTGAAACGCACTTTGTCTCTGCTGACAGGGCACAGATATATGCAGGAGCTGAAAGGAAAGAGGAGACTCGGGGGTTCAATCGAGAAGCCACAGCCGACACTGACTTTAAAGTGTGAAATGGAAATCGGTGTCTTTCGGTTACATCTGAGAAAAAGAAGTCAGTAGATCATTAGAGATAAAGGTATGGTTTGATCTCGGACAGTTGATAAAATTAGCAGCTCACCGTGGACTGTATGTGGACGGAGCCTCTGTGGCGTCTCCCACTGCACTTATTTTTTTTTGTGTTTATTTGTATAGGGACAAGTATATAGCATAGATTATTGCCACAGACAAATGCATTCATAAAACTCAACAACATACATAAGAACTGTATAAAATACAAACTCAAACAACAATTCACAATACACAGACAAACTGGATTACAATATAACGCAAAAAAACAAGGAGCAGTGAGTTATTCATGGCAACATGACTGATTTTGGACTGCTGTTTCAAATCCAGGGGTTTCTGTTTGGGTCGTTGCCTTATTGGCTCTGGAGGAGCGTGAGGGGTGAGGCAAGGAGTGTAATACGAATGGCGGCCAGTAGATGTCCTGACTGACACTGAATTTCTATAATAACAAGACTGTCAAATGATTTAATTATGAAAATGTTTGATGAAGTTTACTGTGAGTAGCTTTTAGCATTAGCTCACCCATCACCCCTCACGCTCCCACAGCTCCGCCCTTTTGTCCAAATATGATCACTTCTAGCTTACTTACGGCCTCAAAATGGCATTTCAAAAACCAATAGGAAACATCACAGTAACTTCATCCATTTCTTACATACTTACGTGTGCAGTGAGATAATGTTGAAACAGTAAACGTCAAACATTTGCATAACAAAATCATTTGGTGGTCTTGTTGGTGTAACTAATTAACCACAAGTACAATCGAGCTGTCTGTCAGGTCGCTCTCCTGCCGAGTCAGACTTTGTTTATTGAATAAAACATATTTTTTTCCTTTCAATCACATGTTAATCAAAGCCTTACACAGCAGACATCAAAGCCTTGTATTCACCCTTAAATCTTATTAATGTAGGACTAATTTAAAGATGGACCAGAAAACGTATTAGAGGACCCAAATAAAACAAATGAGGCCAGAATGACTCCTGGAAAAAAAAAATAAAATAAAATAATGTAAGGGCTTTTTTGGAGCCAGCATCTAGTGGCTGTCAGTAGTATTACACTTTATGATAGTTCCACTTTGGCTTCACTTTCACTGAGAAATTGTGATGGGTGGTTATATTTATGTATTTTTCCACTAATTTTGTCAAGGACTAAGTGATGATTATTATTCATGGGCATTTAGAACCATCATCTTAAAATGATCTTCTCTTCTCATTGTTGTTCTGTAAAAATGTCCAAATAACTAATTCTTACCAAGCTGTTAAAATATTTTAATTAACAGAAATGTAAATTGCTTTGAACATCACTGTTATTCATGCTAAGAATTATAATTAGTTGCAGACCTACTTTAAGAGAGTACAGTTTTTCATGTCATTTCACTTAAATGCTAATGTTTTTAAGAAAGGTTGTGTTTTAGTTGACCTCAGTTTTATTTATTCTCAGGCTCTCAGTTTTGTTCCCTACTTTTGTGTGTGTGTACATTATTGTATGTTAAGTCAGTCTTCAGTAAATACGTTGTATCTCAAGAGACATTCGCTGATTAGTTCATTGTGCATTTCACCATATGTTGCTATGGTTTTTTCAGTTGCTTTGCTTCAAACAAATATATTCTCCACTGCTACTCCTAAAAATACACTCCCCCTGCATCTCACTTCCTCTCACAGCAATTTCAGTGATCCTTTCTTTCTGCCTTCTCTGTAAAAGTGCGCATCTTCTCTTAGATGCGCACTTTACATGCTCTGAACATGCAATTCTTGTGCTCTTGTACACATGTGCACCTGTATGTGGCCTAGCACACGCCAACGCGTGAATACAAACATACACAAATCAGACACGGCCGTGTACACACACACACACCCTGCACATACTTTGATCTTCACACCCACTGTCCTCATAAGCACCTCCGCCAACAATCGGTGAGACAAATCGCAGTGGGATCTGCCTCCGTGTCTCCAACAGCCAGTCATACAGTACCTATCCGTCTAAGCCTTGACACACAGTGATGTAAAAATAACACAGCAGCACTTAAAAAGGCACCAGGGGAAAAAGGAGACAAGGCAGCCAAAAGCACTTCTGTTTATTTCTAATGGGACACCCACGTAAGCCAGGAAAGGGGATATTTGTCACAAATCCACAGGGAGAAAACATTTCAATTGACTGCCATGATTGACTCATTGGCTGCCAAGACCAAAGAACAAATAAATAAATAAACAAATAAAGCAGAAGCTAAATATTCTTTCAAATAAAAAATGTGAGGCTTGGCAATATAACATAGGGCAAAGGAAGAATTTACAACAAGGAAAATTTACTATTGCAAAAGCATGAGCAAATTTCTGAACTGATGAAGGCGTTCCTCTGTGTGTCTGCTTCCAGTATACGTGTGTTTGTACGGTCGCATTCACACACACCTTGTTTGGTTCAGGTTTTTCAGTTTGATCCAAACCTAATTTGCAGGTGTGAAACCGTGGTCCGCACACGTCGGACACACACTCTTCAGTCCGACCAAAAGAGGTGGTCTCGACCTGGATCAAATTGAACCATGGTTCAGTTCATTTACAGTGTGAAAACACTTTTTGGATGGTTGGGACCAATTACAGGAAGTTACATGAGGTCATGGTCACCAATGAACAATAAGAAAAACAAACGGAAGACAGAAGAAGTTAAAAAAAAAATTGGAAAATCAAAAGGAGCTGTTGTGTGATTGTATGCTATGCACCCGCTAAATCTTTTATGTAGTGGATATTAACTTCACATATTTATTACCATGTAACACTTTGAACAAGTGCTCTTTTATGTACCAGTATGCTAACAGCTAACAGCTAAATACCTACACAGTAGCAGCAGCTGCACCAGAGACAGTTCAGAAACAGTTCAGTTGTAGATGATATCTGGCTACATGTTATTCACTACTGTCACCTCCTTGGTCTGTCTTGCACGTTGTCATTTAGCTAAAATTACCTACATAACAATTTGTATAAGCACTGTTTAAGTCACCTAACAGCCAAACACATACAGTAACTAACATTAAGTCAGACATCTTTTAGCTAACATTCTATTACATTTTTCCTTTAGCTACTAATAAAAGATTGTGCTATGTTTCCATTTGATTACAAGCAAAGTTCAGCTTGTTACTTTTCTAATGATATATAGTTTGAACCATTTACTTGCCATGTCTTTACAGAGTTGGGAAAAGAGACGCATTGCTAATGTTTTACAGTAGCTGCTGTATCACTAGCAACTGCACGTAACTAATGTTGGCTTGGACTTCGACTTAACACATGGTGTTATAGTATAGGAGGTAATGTGTTTTGTGTGTTATTCAAAGAGTTTAGTTAATATGGAAAAAAGTACGACAAAGCGCGGCTTCGTGTTGAAATCACCTCCGTATAAATGGTCAGGAAACCTGATTCCTGGCCACTTGTCAGTGTCCATGGTTCACTGGTTCTTTGGTAAAGTTGTAAGGATCCAAAGTAAGGAATTTATTATCAGAACACAGAAATCAACAAGGTGAAGACTGAACATGCTGTGTCTGTTGTAAACTGTACTGCATTTTTATTTATTTGGTACTGCAATTGTGTAAATATAGTAGGGATTGGTGCTAATTACACTGCACTGTATTTATTGATTGTTTTTAGCAATGACCTGTATTACATGCGGTGTCTTTATTTTGTTTCTGTTTATAGGCTGCCTTTTTAACATCAGGCATGGAACAAAAATGATCCCTGTTGGCTAACACTGGCTCATTTACAGTTCTTCATGTTTCTTTTGATTAATGAGCACCGTCCCTGTCAAATAAAGCGATAAAATGAAGGATCACTGTTGAGTCCAACTGCTTTTAACTGAAGCTGATAATCGTTTGTTTTACTCACGATTTCCCCAGCTGAATGCAGCCATGTTGCTTCATGTTTTGCCACTCAGTTCTGACCGGGGGGGGGTGGGGAGACACAGCACATGCTGGTAACAGCAGGATGTGGGTATATCATGCAAAGTTGTTAAGTCTGTTTCTCAAAATTGCAGTGTGGATGCAAAACTATAACCAGATCATGTATACAATATAAAAAAACAACAACTTTGGTTTGGACTTTCAGCTGTGAAAATCCCCTATGTGTCTGTACACAGCGCAGTGGAAGTAAGACCATATGGAAACACGGTAGAAGCTTTTTGCACCTTTTCTCACCCTCTGGCTTCTCCACTGCTTATGTTGCCTTGGGGAGGAAGGAATGGAAAGAGGGTGGAGAGTAGGTCCGGTATAGACAATAAGTAAAGAACTCTAAATGGCTTTCTGACGCGTGCGGTGTGTAAGGGCACTGTAAGGACGTTCAAGCTACAGGAGTAAGACGAGGGCGAGGTTGGTCAAGGAATTCCTGAGCACGAAGGAGAATAAACAAACCTTGATACTGCCCTTTTCATTGTCGTACCAATACAAAAATCTTACGTGCAGCTTACAAGTGCCACCACAAAAACTTGCCCATAACTAAATAAACATATTTTGAGGAGGCTCTTTAGTTCTGCAAAAGGCTGCCTGAATGCAATCGGAGCCTTTTGTTAATGTTTTGTGAAACCTTAGTTACCCATACTGTACATGGTGTGTTGTGTAAACAGCTTTTGTTTCACACGGTGAATCCAGCATGCTAAACAGCCCTCCGCTACTGTCTGACAACTTTCTAAATGAAGCTCATTATGTCCTCATTGATTTTTCATATTCCTTCTCACCGGTAAATACCCCCAAGGTGCTCCTCTTACACTCTGCCTTCCTCCTCGCAGCTCCACCCCGTCTCTCGGCAGCTCTCGCTCTCTCTCTCTCTCTCTCTCTCTCTCTCTCTCTCTCTGTGGTACCTGCACTACCTAGCCTATCTATCCATCCACCCATCGTTCCGCCGCTTTTATCAGTTGCTCCCCGAGCAGCAGCAAACACCAGAACACTTAAGGGAGCTGAACGGTTTCCAATTAGCAAAACAAATACCTCCGCTCACTCTCACCCTGTCACATAGTGCCTCAGAGAGCCTGGGCGGCCATTACAGACAATTAGAATTTAATAAGCCCAATATGCTCACTGTACTAATGGGGAGGGAAGGAAGGGAGCGAGGAGGGAGAGCAAGACATGTGCCCTCATCATCCCTCGCTCTCTCTCCCTTGATTGCTATATATTTCTTATTGCTCTAAATCCTCATGGTTGTCCTGGCAGCTTGTTCTTATTTGAATAGTGTCAGGGCTTTCCAGGGTAATCTCTATACAGCTCTCTGTCTGCTGCTGCCGCTCCCGCTCACCGATATCATTTTCTCACACTTTTTTCACTTCTGTTCCGAAACAAACCTGCATTCCTCTCGTCGTACTGTTCCTATTCATTCGTTTATCCCTTCCTCTTATTCTCTGCCAGTTCTTTCCTCACTCTCCCTTTTTTTTTTCTTCCTTCATTTCTCACCTGTATAGTATCACCCCCCCCCCCCCCTCCTCAGCCTGTGGCTCATCACTCCTCCAGTTTTCTTTTTTTTCTTTTGCAGTTTCATCCAATTTCATTTATTCTTCGACAGTCTTTGGTTCAATTTCACTCTGGCTTTAAATTTGATCTCTTTTTCAAATTCTATACTCTTTGGCCTATTCTTTCCATCATTATATTTTTTAAATGTTCTCCCGAATGAACAGGTAAGCCCTGGTCTGAGCCACAAAAGAACAATAACAAAGGCATCACACAAAGCTTGCTTTTAAACTGGAGTAACTTTTTGAGCAGATGAAAACAAGGATGGGGCACAGAGTGAGTCCTGCCAATGCAGAATTGTGACTAATGTCGATTTAGAGTGACGCAAAAGTCACATGAAGTCTGTTCAGATTGAGGTCGCATTGCAAAAAACTAGAAACAGACAAATCAGATCTGTATCTGAATTAGGTCCTGTCCGTGCTGTCAAAAAAAACACTCATCACCTCTCAACCACTCAAACCTCTCATATGAACAACAAAAAAAATCTGATTTGAGCCACTTTTGCCTGCAGTTTGACAAGTTTGGTCAAAGGTGAAGCTCACTGTAACCACAAGACATGTTTTTAACCATAACTCAAGAATCCATGAGGATAATTATTACCAAAGTTCACACAAATGATAAAGAGGCGACCATTGATATCCAAAAGGACAAAGGTCAACGTCACTTTGACATCATAATATTCTGCAAAAGCACTTTTTCTGGCCATTTTTCAACACCGTAACTCAAGGACAGAGTGAATATTGCAACCATATTTCACATTTGGATACTGAATTGGTGACACAAACCTCGGATGCCCACCTTGAAACTGTGGTGATTGAGTGCATCGTCTGTGCTGCGAGGTTCAAGATGTATGTGAAGCATCCGTGTTTTACAATTTGTAGCTTCTTTGCAGCAATGTGTAAACTGCAACTCGGCTGGCTGGTGGAGGCATACGATTGCAAGGCAGTAATAGTTGTTTCTCTCTTTCATCCTCCCTCCAAGCGCAACCCACTATATCTCTGCTCCGTCTTTCCTCTCAGTGTCTCTCTCTGTTTCACATGTGTTGTAAGGCCCTATGAAATGAGGTGATACAAATGGCATTTTACAGGGCTGTGCAGCACAGTCAGGCCGAACACAGCAGGCAATCATAAAAAAAGCCATTGTCTGCTGCGCATGACACTTATAATGTGTTCCATTTGATTTAATGCAAACGATAGGTGAGGCAAAAGAGGAGGTGAGGCCTCGGAGGTGAGGAGGAGGGGGAGGCGAAAGGTAAGAAACGAGATAAAGGGGATAAGGAGACAGGGACAGGGAGGAAAGAGGAGAATGAAGCAAAGGAGAGGAAAGCACGTATCTAGGTCGCAACTAGAGTCCTCACTTCTGGGTTGAAATAATAAGGGACAGCCAGGCTGATATCTAATTTCTAGGCAAGAAATGCCATTTAGAGTGAGAATGAAAATGGAATGCATGCAGGGGAAGAAGCTGAGGTGGAAAGAGAGAGAGGAACAGACGAGGAGAGTGAAATATTAAAAAATAAATGCAATATCCAATGCACAAAGTGATTATATTGCCAGAGGGTGGCAGAGGTGTGAGGATTCTGATGGCTTTTTTGTGCTTGTAAAGCCGTTCATTTAAAAGAACAGGCATATTCACATCGAGATGGAGACCTTGTAGGTATTTCCTTACCCCCCCCCATCCGCCCTCACCCCAATCTGAGTGAGATATGTGACAGGGGTAATTGCATAAATCTGTCATTAGTGTACAGGGTTGGATGCATGATTCAAATTTGAGCCACTTTTATTTTTCAAAGTCCAGTTGTGTCAGTGTGCTTGGGAGGGTGTAGAGGTGCTGCTGTTAGCAGTAGATTGCACTACTTGAGCAGGTCAATTACACTCACTTGGATGAATGGACCAGGTCTGATGAGTTCATCTCAACACACTGCGTATAACTGTCGCACAAAAATAAAAAAATTTACCTCTGTGGTCAATGCGGAGTTCTGAAAAATGTGCGTTGCAGTTATTTGACTGGTCTTAATATACAAGGTTTGTATGCCATGACTGCACGACATGCTTCTGTGGAGAAATGTAACAGCAGACTATTGTAGAGTTTCTTCTGTTCCTTTAACTACTGTACGTTTCCCTCTTCATTCTATGAAAGCCATCACGCTGTGGTAATGTCTGAAGTTTTCAAGGTCTGAAAAAGACTAGAAATAGACTAATTAATCAGTGGTAATAGGATGTTTTAGCAGCAGAAGTTGGCACCGATAGCTGATGGTTAATGTCAATCTTCCTCACTGCAGATATTGACTTTGAAGTAAAATAATAGCTCAAAAAATAAAAATCGCCCCCACCTAGATTTTTACAGTGCGAGGTTCAGATGCACATTTATTGATGAATTATTTTGAGTTCGATGTTCAGTAATCCAAATGTATTTTTTTTGGGGGGTATTTATTACTTTGATGCATTTTAACACCTGAAAGTCCATGTTCAGGTAAATTTTTTTCTTACATTGTATACATTAGGGTATTCCGGTTAGTTTTGCTTTCACACTGAAATTTTGGGAGCAGACCATAGACTGTATATAGACAGAGGAACCGTGATATCACCCACTGGTTTCTGAACTGCCGCTTTGAAGCCAGTAGTTTGCGATTTGGCCGTCGCCATGTTGGCTTTTAGGAGCTGGAAGTGACCATATTTGGACAAAAGGTGCAGGGCTGTGGGAGACCGAGGGGTCAGAGGTGAGCTAATGCTAAACAAATGGTGAACTTCATCAAGTACTGCGTTACAAAGTCATTTTATGGTTTGGTTAGTGGCATTTTTAACCACTACAGTTGAGCTGTATGTCATGAAAAAAATGTGTTTTATTAAATAAACAGAAACTTTAAAAGTCCAACTCGGCAGGTGAGTGAGCTGTCATACAGATCTGTCAATCACAGCCTTCTTTTGGAGCTGAGATCTTTGCCCCTTGGAGCAGACGGATACGTGCTGCCGTAATCCTCTACATGTGCTGCGTCTCCCTTTATAGACAGATATATTTTAGCCCATTTTTAACTTCTTCCATCTTCTGTTTTTCTTCTTCTTTTGTTTGTGATTGTCTGTGATTTGTCTGAAAGTCCAAACTATGCATGACTACCTCTTTTGTGTCTGTTTGGTCCCCACCATTGTCTGGAAGAGGTTTCAGACCTGCAAATTTAGTTAGAATCATACAGGAAAGTCTGGGTCCCGACCAAGCAAGGCAGGTCTAAGGGCGCTTTCCCTTAGACGTTCGGTTCAACACTCATCCAATTTCTAATGATGTAAAAGTTGAGAGCCCAGAGCTAATGGAAAGTAACACGGAGCAAATTAGACAAAGGATAGAGACAGAACAATTAATCGGTTGGGCTCATTAAACAGAGTAGATAGGACATTTTACAAACTATTGATACTGGTATTGATAGGGGCCGATAGGTACTGTCAGTGAATGTTAATGTTAGTTTAATGTTTAGTTCCACATTAATTACTTTGACTTAGTTCAACAAGAAATAAAAGTGAAAGATACATATTTACATTATTATACCTAACATTAATCTAGTATCTTGTGTCTTTCCTGCTACCTCTCACTGAACGCAACCCGAATTTAAAAAAAAAGCTTAATAATATTAGTTTCAGAAAAACACATCAGGCAACTAACATCTAGTTCCCATGTTCTTATTTCTCATTCTTTCACCTCCAGTGAAGAACCAGAAAGTCAATACTTGAGAAGTGGGATAAATTATACAGAAATTTGTCCTGTAATGCTTCTTGTGAAATAGCTGTGGGCTGGTAGTTGATCTAACTTGGCTGGTGTGACCACAGTGATCAGTGCTTTTGGCCAACCCCTGTCTCTCAGCCTAATAGCTATATACACCCTGAGAGCAGTCCTGTGATTGTCAATGAGCACTTTAGCTTCCAAGCACCATGGGATAATTAGCTTGCATCCCCTGACTGTCAGACTTGGCAAGACCTCCCCGGTTTCTTTCTCTGAATTTCACTATTTTCTTTTTTTATGTGTGAAGAGAATTAAAAAAAAAAAAAAAAATTTCGAAGACTTTTTACAAGTTCTCTCAGTGTGGCATGATGCACAATACTGATTACTGCTGAGATTCAACATTCACATGGGAGTTTTTATATCGGATGTACATGTGTGCTTGATAAGATGTGCCAAGTTATTGGACCCAAGGGTGCTTCAGGAAAACCTGGCCCAGTATCTCTAGGAATTATGGTCATATCGGATGGTTGTCATGATTTATGTGCACTGCCAGCATTTAGTGCCAATGCAGAAAACAGCGTTTTCTTTCTATAGCTAGAGGGAAAGTGTACAGAGGTCAGTGTGGTAGATACGTTTGGAGCAGGAAAAAATGAAATGTAGAAGATTTACATTACTGATTGTATTTATTTGCTGTGACCTAACCTAATCTTTCCCAATCACAGCCGTTTATCTGTCTGATGTGGTTTGATATGATAATAGGCTGCCACCGGCGATTCTTCAAGTTGACCATTGCCTTTTGTAAAACCTACCAATCCCAGGAGCCCTCGAACGCAGCGTCCTGCTCTGCTTATACTGAGGCAAGGCCGCATGTTTCAGAGTCCACACGTCTGAACTGCTGGTAACAACTGTGTTCATCATATACAGCTTTGTTAAGGTTATTAAATGCGAAAAGAAAAAAAACAAAAAAAACATGCTCAAATGATTCTTTTGTACTTAATTTAAGCAAAATCATCAAATACATTTAAAAAAAAAAAAAAGGGAGCGGATCTTCGTATTGAACAGCCAAATGGGATTCGACTGACAACATGCCCAGTCTGCTACAGCCCTGGTATTTTCCATTTCAAAAAAACAATAAGCGACTGCACATAATTGACAAGGAAGATGTGTCCCCATATTTCCGAAAGAATTTGGAGGGTTTAATTTACCAACTGACTCAATGTCCTCGGTGTTGTTCATCCAATTGGCTGTAGGTCTATCCTAGTGCATCCAGAGGCATTTTGGTTTGTGCCCGTTGATAACACCCCTTGGGAATCAAAAATGAAAGAAGAGGTCCCGAAATTTGTCATTTTGAGAATAAGTCTGGTGCAATCACTTCTTTTTTAAATATGTCTCTTGTGAGTCAACGAGCTTTATGAAAGGTAAAAACTGAACAGCTGGATTAAACTATTAC
>JAPQRN010000001.1:24388255-24408285 GCA_037367275.1 Coranthus polyacanthus
ACACACACACACACACACACACACACACACACACACACACACACACACACACACACACACACACACACACACTGTAGTACTTACCATGCTAGAGGTGCAACCTCACCCAGATGTTTGTCAACAAGCTCTACGTCTTTGTCACTCTGCTCATAATTACTGGACACCTCATTGGACTGATTCATAGAGATGGTGTTTTCTAATTATGCCTCGGGCCATATTTTTCCCTACACTTCTGATTGAATTGAAAATGTTTGACAAATCAAAAGTGCTTGTAGGGTAATGTTTAGACAAATGAGGACGGGCCTTTCAAAGCCATCTGCCGGGTAAATTATTAGTATTCTAATAATAATGTGCCAAGAGACCTGATGGATCAATATCATCTCTAATACTTAGCTTATTAAGCAGATTGATGTACTTTAAATTCGCATTTCTGTTCCGCTCTGGTCATTTGCTCATTGACTGATTCCAGTCGACCTTGTCTCCTTGAAATTCTGTTCATGTAAGTCCACATTCTTTTGCCAAATGTAGTTTGTGTTTTACAACAGCTGCACGGATTATGCTGTCTGGCAATATTGTTTTCAAGAAAGAAACTACCAGTACATTCCTCATTTTCGACAGGTTATAGTCACTGGTAGGTGGTCAGGATGGGCTTACAAATTTAACCACAGATATAGGGTATTGGGTAGGTTAAGACACCAAATGTAACTTTGCGTAAGACAGGGAGGCAGTGAGCTAATAGTTTAGTAATAGACATGTCACACATATTGTGGCCAGTATTGTAGTTGTGATTTGAGTCCATTTGCTTTGTTATCCAGGACAATGCACAGATTGTATTTATTTTTTTGAATTTGGAATTCCCCCAGCTCTGCCCTTTTGTCCAAATATGGCCACCTTTGACTCCAAAGAGCCAACATGGCAATGGGCAAAACACAAATTCCTGGCTTCAAAACGACAGTTCAAAACCCAGTGGGAGACGTCACAGTAGCTCAGTCCAGTTCATGTGAGTCTATGATTCAGAGACACAGGGCTGGGTGATCTCACAGTCTTACATCATGATTGTGATTGTCACATGATTCCTCTTTCAGAAGGATCATACAGATTGTGTCATTATATAACAGCACTGTCAAGAGTTTCCTACTCAGCTGCTATTCATACGAGTATTAGTGTAATTTCGGTATTTTTTTACGAAGAGCGCTGCACTATGATCTGTTAGCATTAACACTGCTTATTTAAGTCCATGGGTAGTGATTCCTTAGTGTCTTTCCGCACTTAAGTGTTCAGTTTTAGTCTGCGTCAACCCACAGAGTTTGTGTAACGTGTCATTTTGCTGCTGCTGAAGAAATAATGACCAACAACTGAATGAAATGATGGCTTCAGAGAGTAAAGAATTACCGTAACTCTGAGCTGCTGCGGGTCTGACGTCTGAACTGCTGACGTGCAGCGAGTCTGCTTTAAACAGACGCTTTAAAGTGATTTTAGAGAGTAAAACAATTTTTGGTTCATTATAAATCTGAGGCCAGACAAATTAGGCCACGTCTAGGTAATTAACTGATTAACTGACTGACTAACGGAAACGCAGCAGCTTTACAGATGTAAATACAGTTAGAGGAGAATGTGGACTAGTGTTCACCTCAACAGCTTTTGTCAAAATATTGCAATAATGTGATACAACAAAAAAGAAGCCAATACACACAGCTTAAGCCTCTAGAAACCAGAGGAAAACCTGTTACAGTTTGGTTGTACATCACCTACATTTTAAGAAAATTGTCCTTCAGATTGTGGATCATGATGCTACCTCAAAAGTTCCTCCTGTGATCTTTTTTGGCCGGAAAAGTTTGATCGCGCTTTAGTTGCTAAGAGTAGAAATGTGTTGAAAGAGCGGCCGTTGTGGGAAAAGCAATTGCGTTCTAATTTTGTGACTCTTTTGCTAACACTTTTTTGTTATTGTCACAGTAGTTGAGTAGTTGATGCTCAAAAGGTAACACTCGTAACACCAGCAATCCTACGGCAGGACCTGTGTCTGCAGAGTGCATACACCAGATGTAAAGCTATTCTGTGCATGTGTGTGTATGTTTTCTGACTCCGAGCTCTCTCTCCGTGCGTCTGCAGCTGAACTTACCCTTCAGGCCTTCACACCCATTCTGCAAGTTTAAGTCTGATGTGCTCTCCTCAGGTTTTTCCCCACTGTCCCCTATGTAGAGAAAAATACACACCGTGAGCATCCGCCCCCCTGTGAGGGGAAAATAGAGCGTGACTGCAACCTCAGCTGAACTTCCGAGTTAGTAGAGAAGTTTGAAAGGTGGTTAAAATTTCAATGGATACAGGCTCTGAAGTTTGCTGTTAGGGATTCTCTAGATTCACTTTAAAGAACATTTGTTCCTCTTCTTGGCTTTACAAAGCTTGATTGAAGTATCGTATCTAAGAGAAGGATACGAAGGACACCTGAACATCCAGTCTGAATGAAGAACTCCCTGTTCTGTTTTTGTTGGACCTTAAAAATAGTAAACAAATAAAATTAAGAGATTGAAAAATACTCCCTCATTCATTCTTTTGGTTATTTTATGTGGAATTTGGAAAAAAAAAAAAAGTGTCTGATGCTAATTCAGAGGTGATAATTTACTAATGTCTGATCTACAATCATGAAAACACGCAAATAGCTACATCAAACAGTGATCTCATATGCATGAATTTACACTCTAGTCGCATCTTCAAAGCAAGAATATCAACATTATTGAACTATTCACTATGATCACTGTTTACAAAGCCAGTGGAAGATGAAAGTGGCTTGTGTTCATGTGCGATAGAGAGGAGGAAAGGCAGAGATACGACGGAATAAAAAAAAAAAAAGAGGAGGGGATAAACAAGCTTTTCTTAGAGAGAGGGAGAGAGAAAAAAACGAAAACCCAAAACAGAAGAAAGAGACGGGAAGGAAAAGGGAAAAAGAGACAATCAGAGGAGACAGAGAGATACTTTGACTCTGCAGAAATGTTCAAATGCTGCCACCGCCACCCCACTCTTACACCGCCCCTGTAATCACTTTCAACATATTAAATTTGGATTAACAACAATAGCGGAATTACAATACTAGCTGGCAAGGAAATTATTTTCACCTCGCTAATGAAATTCATGAAATAATGCCTGCCACATTCCCCACCTCAAGGTAGACGCGCTCCTCAGACGAGCACATGCAAACACACACACGTGTACGTATGAACCCAAAGGGGTTGATTAGGAAGTAATAATGGAGGAGCTGTTGTGTCATTCATCACTCTATGAAAGGAGAGATGCGTCAGATTGTTTACCTGCAGTGTCTGTGATTAAATATGGAAATCCGGTAGTAGCTCTTTAGGTGTAAGCAGCATACATACAGCGGTTTGTCATGCTTAGGTTACAGATGGTAAAGCCGGCCACAAGGGAACTAATAATGTTAACTGGAGGGAAACATGTACTGTATAAAGTCAAGGGCTCTTAAGGTAACTACAACAACAGAGGCGAGAGCTAATGTGGGTATTAATAACTATGTGAGTGTGTGTGTGTGTGTGTGTGTGTGTGTGTGTTCAGATATGCCATGCAGAGAAAGTATCAAGAATTCAAATCCTTTCAATACAAAGCACTCAGGCATAATCCACATTAAATCACATATATTCATACAAATGTAATAAAATTTAATTGAATGAGTCCACAGTGCTCCCCCACCCCCTCCCGCCCTGAGATGAGCCCTCGCTTGGCTACCTCGCACTGTTATGTGTTGAATTATTTCATGAATCGCCGCTTCCTCTACGGAGCAGAGCGTTCGCTGTAATGTTGTGAAATGTTAGGACACCTCCTCCCTGTGCGCTTTTCTCTTCCAGTCTCGCTGAGGCACCCGCAGGCCCCGCGCGGTGATCGAATGAGACAGCGCGTCCACACGTGTGGTCATAGAATATGTATGTGTGCATATTTAATCAGATTTTGTTTGTGTTGCTGATGCCGTGAACAAATGTGTTTTATATGTAGGAACATGTTTGTGTCTTTCGCGTTTGACCTTATATATGTGTACGTATGTGTACATATGTGTGTGTGTGATGGTGGGTTTCCGACTGGAGCGTGACAGTAATCCCTGTGCCTTCGCCAGCCAGCTCCAGTCATGGTCAGTTGAGAGGCACTCCCTGATGCCGGTACCCCAGCAGAGGAAACCTAAATCAGGCTGACACGCCCCGCGCTGCAGCCAAATCGTTCCTGACAGTATCAAATGCATCCTATTGGGCGTTCGACAGTAGTCCAGTCCCCCTGACCTCTCCGTGTAGGCAACGTCTCAAAAGGTGGGAGGGGTAGAGAGACGGACTGTATTGGAAAGAGAAATAAGTACTTTTGAAATGGGGTTGGCCCATCATCATAAATGGTTTTCCTTCATCAAAAATGAGATGACAGTAATTGGTGTTTGGCTGAAATGTGCAAGTTCAAAGGGCAGAGAGGCACGGACGAGGATGGAGTGGTGAAGAAACAGTGTTTCAATAAACAAAGTCATAGGTTGAGCTATAGAAAAAAGATAGGAAACTGCATTACTTTCTCCCTCTCTGACTACACTCAGGGAAAAAAAGCCAGTCTGGGTTCTTTTGTTGCACTGGCACACTTTAGCCAAGACATCTAAGTGAATCAAATCTCTAAGCTTTTTAGAAATACTTGAGCTGCTCCTCAGGCCTTTTGACTCATGTGGGCTGGACCAGCAAGGCACTCTGTCACTTTACAGAATGGTTACTCTTACTTTACTCTTTACTCTTACTTTGGCATGAAAAAAATAAATCAAATAAATATAACAAAAAAATTACCTGTAACATTTCTTTTTTTTAAAAAAAAAAGCTTGGTAATGAGCATTACTTAAGTCCAATAAAGAAGTCTGCAGTGTGTCTGCCAAAGATGTTTCCTGACTGCAAATAAGAGAAACATACAAAAATACATTATGAATTTGCGTAACATCAAAACAAAACAATATTTAATCAATGCCGTAATCAATCTTTGCCGTCCAAAGACTCCCACAGACTGTGAGATTTCAGCAGTCTTATAAGTTTATCGCCAGCCACACTACGACATGGATCTAATAAACTTGGGTACGACATGTACATATAGACTGTGAGATGTTTACACCTATGTGAGTCGAAGTACGAGAATAAAATGTCACCACTTTAGTGGTAAACAAGCTAAGAATTGCGCTGTTACAATAGATTTATGTGTATGGGGGGAAAAAAACAAAACAAAAACCAAAGGTCGAGGAGGTGGAGAATGTAGACCCAGCTGTGACTCGGGAAAAGAGGACAAGTTGGGATGCCAAATAATTGGTAGTTTTAGCTACTAAGCTCTTACTTGTGACGTTGATCAATTTGTCATTTCATGCAAAATTCATATTTGTTGTTAAGTAGACCTAGGTTGTAGTAGCAGTCACACTCTGAGATGGATATCACTTCATTCCTGTCACTATCTCAATTTTGTCCCAGGCCGTCTGTAGTTGCAAGACCGGGACAACGGCTGTCTTTCAGCCTCTCCCACAGTGCAATGTACGTAGGACCACCCTTTTTAAATTCTGTGTGATTTTGACCTTTTCCAAACGAAGGATGACAGTGTATACCCGACTTAATCCACATTACATAACCCAAACCCACGAGTCGGGGACAGAATGTAAATGGCTGCTAACAAGATAATCCCAGCATTGCTATTTTAGTCAGCCAACAGGTGACCCAAAAAGAAAAAGAAAAAGGTCCTTGACCCATTTTGTGTCCCACCTTAGAACAGCTGTATATGAAGCTTCCACGTGTCAGACTATGTGACTCCCAACCCCCACAACTTGTCCCTCTGTTCAGTGATCAAAAAAAAAATTATATTAATAATCAACCGTGTTTTAGTCAACTTGCCTGATTAGGTGATGGCTAATTAAATCCTCGTCATGCCAGTGAAGTGTAAAAGACATACGAGCTGACATATGACACATGGTTCACCATTAGCCCACAGTCTGTCACAACCCTCTGACCCTTACTTAATATGTATATTATGTGTGGAAAAGCAGGTAAATGTCACGGTGGCAGTCAGAAGGTCAGAGATTCAATTTCAGGGCAAATCAAACAGAATATTAAAATCAGTCAGCAGTTAAAAGGGTCCCAAATAAATAAATAAATAAATAATGAAGGCTGGACCAGATGCACATTCACACACATTATGTGCATTAATGCTCTGATGCTCATTGGTTAGAAATGGTGACACTTCTAAAGGTGTCTGGACGTGTTCATTAGACAATCATTCATAATAAACATTCACACACCTTTTTTCTACAGCTGTTTTTTAAATTAGATTTCACACTGTGCCGGAGTGCCTCTGATGATGCTGTAAAAACTCACACATTGTCTTCTGTGGGAGTGGAGAGAATAGATTAGACACGAGTGTACACAAACTACTCCAGTTTCACTGGACCTGCTCAGCTCGTATTGAACAGTTGGGTTTACTTACAGCTTCTTGGTCTGTTTGGAGAAAGCAAATATATTGGCAGATGTTTCTGAAGGTTGAAGGTCACTATTAGTAAAACGATGTACATACAATACAAATACATCACGTTTCGCCTTGAATTCATGCAGTCAAATAAAAAGTTAATCAAAGCTGTGAATCGTCCGTAACACTGACATATCAGATGCGTCCACTGCCTTTGCATCATGACCTGTTGATGCAGTTCTCTCCATTACTAACAACCTACAGACTTTTGAGTAAGAGATACCTGACGGGTAGCAACCGGAGGTAGGTCTGGGCAACGAAACAATAATGATAATCATGGTGGTATGATTTTATGTCATCGCGATATCATTTTAATATCTGATCTGCACCCGTGACCATCTAAAATGATCATAATTGTTTTGTCTTTAGGGCCTATTGTTTACATTGTCAAATAAAACGGTAAATGTTTCAAAGTTTTAATCTTTTGTTTAAGTTTACTCATGTGCTTTGATGTTGAATAGACATGTTATCATTTTAATTGTTTTGAATGTTCTACCTCTACATTTCTGAAATGTTTTGACTAAAGGAAAGGAAAGGGAAATTTAAAACCACAAATATCTAATTTCTTTCACTTTCACTGTGATTGGTCATTTACTGTGGTAATTATCCATGTGACAGATATGTACATTTTTGGCCGTATTGTCCAGCCCTACCTCAAGGTGTCCCTGAAATATCATGTTCGCGATTGTAAAATTGACCTTTTGGATACAAAACGTTATATCCATTCCATTTTATATTTGTGTGAAATTGCCTTCATAATTGGTTTAGAAATTCTTGAGTTATGGCTAAAAATGTGTTCTGTGAAGTCGCAGTGACCTTGACCTTAGGCCACCCAAATCATTTCATCCTCGAGTCCAATTGGATGTCGGTCCCAAATCTGAAGACGATCTGCTGAGCTGTTTCCTGAGACATCATGTTTCAAACAAACACACAGACATGAGGATGCATCTCTCAGCCCTAGTTTGAGCGGGTTTAGACGGTGTCTTATATATCCAGGTGTCTGCATGTGTTTGTACGTTTACATTCATCAAAATGGAGGCAAAAAAAAGCAAAACTCCAGAGACGTATCAGCACTAGGTACAATAAGAGCATAATGAACAATTATGTTGTTAACGATTAATGAAACGACTATGTTCTGATTAGTTGATTAAGCCTTTGGTTAACTACTGTTTAAAGAACTGTTTTGTTTCAATTAGGATTTTTTTCAGCAGTGGAGGGAAAAGGTTTTGTTGTATTGTTGTGTTATCACGACTTATAATTTAATAAGTCATTTTTAATTAGATAATTTAAACTGTATTTAAAACATTAGGAGCACTGCAAACATTACACTGCTCCTTATTGCTATTTCTCTCTCTGTTGATGTTTATTTATATAACAGTTAAACTGAGTTTAGCTGCAACTTAAGAAATCATTATTAGACCATGTGTCATATGTTGAAGGGCAGGACTACTTTACTGGATGCACTGACAGCATATATGTCAGCTAGTCCAACTCAGAAACCAGCTAAAAACTGCACAAACTCAACAGGACTGTTTATCAGCAAGAAGACCAGTGTGTTCGACCAGGAGATTAAAACTAAAGCTTTTCGTCGATATCGTTATTTTCCCGACGCTGGATAAGATGAACTACATGTCACAGCACTTGTAGACACTTAATCTAAAAGGAAACTTTACACGGTCATTTTTATTGGTAGTTGAAGTAAACATTTACCAGAATGTTAGCTGAAAGGTTAGTTATGTTGACACTCGTCTTCACTTCGTGTATCTGTTGTTACAAATTAATAGCCTCCGAGTAACCGTGTAAATGTGACTTCATGACATTTCATAAGGTTCTGAAGCCTGAAAAATTTATGTAACAGGAATTTTGCACACTTTTGACATTTTGGCACTGTTTTTTTTTTTTTTTAGATAGTCTTTATTTCAGCATGCTCAAGTGTGCAAATGAACGTAAACGGCGCAACATCCCACGCAAGTCGACGTATTTACGCAATCAACGCAATCTATTACGTCGACGCATTGTTATAGCCCGAATACCATTCGACCCAGTTTATTCTTATTCCTTTTTGAACTACCAAACTCAGCACACAAACAAAGACAGATTGTCATATTCTGTCACCTGTTCAGTAAACTAAACTCATGGACCTTTACCTGGCACTTTAGACTGAAGTCTAATCCCCTTAGACAAGAAAGTCAAACTTATTTCAAAAAAAAAAAGGAAAAAAACTGTGGGTAGGCTAAACCCGACCCTGAGATGATTATCTAAAGGTCAGCCTTCCCTCTTCTCATCCCTCTCTCCATCATCCTGAGTTTTCACCAGTTAGTGCAGAGGCAAAAAAAAATAAAAAAAAGAGCACAAGGCGGCCTCAGCACTGACTGAGTGCCTATCACTGCTGCCCACATCAGCCGTCAGCCTTGCAGAAACAAGGGTTCTTGCCCGAGAAATGAAGTATGGATTTCTAATTTAGGGGGATGGTTAGAGATGTGGGTCAAAGTTGCATTTATTTCAAGGCGCCTCAGCCTCATCATGCCTTCGATCACCCCTTTAGTTGAGAAATACATATTGGGCTGAGCTCATAATGGATGAGGGGCCACTGACGGCCGGCAAGATGAGCGCTTTGCATTATGTATTAGCTTTATCCCGTGAATGAGTAGCTGTGAAGATAATCACTATCTGATGATCATCATTTCTTTTGGTCCCAATGTGCCCTCTCAAAATGGTTGTTACATAAACTGTACATTCTCAGTCTTTTGTGTGACATGGAGAGTGGGAGGAGGGGGAGGAGGAGAATGAGAAAGGAAGAGAAAGAGAAGCAGATATCTAAAAAAGAGAGGAAAAACTGTCAGTAACAGACAGCTAAGGTGGGAGATTTAGGGAAGAAAAAAAAAAAAAAAAGTAATGGATACTACTAAATTTCAGCGAGAGCTTGCTCTAATTATAGAGACAATGTACAACTTGGCTGTCAAATCGCACCACATTCTCTTAAAATCACATTTCTAGTCTTGCCTCGCACATTGCAGCTGCATTTTCAGGAGCCGTCCTCGACTGTCAGCCATTTTCTCACCGTGGCACAGCGCAGGCAGACATGTGTGATCTGCCTGAGAGGTGTTCTCACACCTGCCTGGTTTAGGATAGGAGGTTAACCCCAAAGACCTTTTTTTTTTCTTTTTTTTTTTCCTCTGGTACTAAATTTAGCTCTCTGACATGTGTGAAACTTTCCATCACCCTCTTAGTCATGGCAGAATAGAGTGTGACCCTCGAAAAACAGTGAAGGACACTGCTTTGAGCTGGTTTTGTGAAGGTGTTTGAGAATTACGGTGTAGAAGACAAGTCTATGTTCAAGCTCGTCTTGAATCAGCACTTTAACAGGTGTTGAAGGAGCCGGGTCCTGTAACACCAGGCTCATTCTGCTGTTACAAAACCAATGTCAGTGTCACAATCAAATTGTTCATGAGGTGAGAGGAGCGCTGTTATGAAAATGGAAAAAAGGAAATAGCTGAGGTACTCTACATTATCATGAGAAGAGGAAAGGACAATGATTCCTTGCAGCATTTGCTGATGCACGAAGGTAGTTTCCTTTTTTTTTTTTTTACTTGCTCGAAGTAAATTTTAACTTTCCCTTATACAGAGTGTTTTATTCATTAGCAGATATCAAATAACAACAAACTAAAGACTAAATTACAAAGTTAATTGTCATGTTCAGGAGAGGTTGTCCACAGATCTCTTTGCTGCCATGCGAGCAAGATGATCTTGTTATGAGACTCCAGCCATGTTTTTTTTGGAAACTTGACGTGCCTTTGAAAACCTGACTCATTTGAGCTGCTTTTCTCTCAAAGTTAGGGCAGACTGCGCAATACACAATTGGAGTTTCGCCCACATCCACCAACTCCTTTTTTCCAGCATAATTGAAATACTCGCTTCAGATCATGCAGTGTCTTTACTCGCCACCCTGTTGTCGTGAGTGCCCGATCGGTGCCAGGCTTGTGTACATGTCAACAGAGATGAAAAGGAAAAAAAGGTAGCTAATTATCTACTTCTGTCAGCTCCATTAAAAAAAAGTGTTTAAGCTCGGCGCTGTGGACAGAGCCTTCTGCGGGACAGAATCATTCTTATACAAATGGTGTTTCAATAATTTGCTCATAGTGATCAAGTAGTCCGCTTGTAGTGTTCATCTTGGGTCTATTCATACGTGACGTTGGTGCTATCTGGACTTCAAAATCATTTTCTCTTCATGAAAAACAACAGAAATCGAATGTGCACCTGTAATTGAAGCCGCGCTCGCGGTTCATTAAGTTGATCAATAACGCGCGGTCACGTGAAGCCCCTGTGATGTGGGGTAAAGGAGCCGTCCACGAGCCTGACGGAGGATGGGGTTGGAGTTTCCACAGGGTTTTTGTGTTTGAGATACTGCACTGGGAAGCTTCTAGAGGAAACAGTCTAAGCTGATGCTGTGTTCATGTCATATCCTTTGAACCGTAACCACGAGCCACTATGAGGTAAAACCCCTGTGACACCTGTTATTCGGAGATAACAGGGATTTCACACTGTTACAGCAACATACATGTGTAATGTAAAAGTTAGAGTATAGAATATCTATCAACATCTGTCTGTATTTGCCAACAGTTTAAGGTGTATAAACCAGCGCAGTGAGTGTTAGACTCACAGACAGCCGACAAGCAGTCTGATTATCATGTTATGATCATCTTATAGTGATCAATTTGACCCGGACAGATGTGATCACTATAAGCTGTTTCCATTCATCCATGCCAATGCAAAGAATGTACAGAAATATGTGGGCAGCGACGGCTACATTGTTTGAAATGGATGTCTTTCTTTAGATACGGAAAATTAGCCTTAATTCTTCTTTACCATTTACCCAACTGGGCAAATGAGTCTCTAGATGTACAAGCTCCATTTTACTCGCACCAGGCAAACAGGCAGTCATTATTGTTGAGAGCCGTGATGTTTTATAGTCCTAACAGCGACTATTTAACGGTTCCAGCAAATAATAAGACAGACTGACTATTAAAGTGCTTACGTTAAGCTACGAGCTAAACCTTCTTGGGTTTCAAATAAAGTAGCATGATGATTTGCAACTTAGAGAAAAACACCCGGTGAAAAGTGTCTTTGTCTTAAAGCTGCAGGAGCTGAAATCAGGCAAAAAAATAATAATAATAAAATGCCAGAATTTGAAAATACATGCCTTCCTTCTGCAGCTCTTTCCTCTCAGTCCAACTCAAAAGACTAAATATAAATATAGATGACCTGACACCATTTCACAATTAACAACAACATCGCTGCGGAAAAAGAAGCCACTTTTTCAAGCTTCTGTGTCGAGTCACAGAGTAGAGCAGTAGAGTCGCTGTCATTCAACAGAAGGAGGTAGAATTATTGTTTCCTCACAGGCCGCTTCAATTACAATAAGCTGAAAGTAAATTATGGCATTTTCTCCAAAGACACCAAAAACTGCAGCTTCAAGGCTGCACAATTTGGTAAAAAAAAAACAAAAAAAAAAAAACACATTGTGACATATTGATTATTGTGAACAATACTGCAATTTGACTCTACAAATAAACACTTTAGAAGAATAAAAAAGATGTAGAGACTTTCATTTTGCATGATTTACACAGTATTTTGGATTAATGTTGCGCACACACACACATTGGACCTTTAAATCGCAGCCTTTTGCGATTATATAATCACACAGGCTCACACTGTGATTGCGGTTCGATTAATTGTGCAGCTCTTTTTCTTCTCATGCTAAAGTTGTTTGCTTTCTTTCTGCTTTACTCTCTGCCCATGGCTTGATCTTTTCACTAATGCACATTTTATGTTACTGTTTTGTTTTTTTTTTCCTTTTTGCCCATACAACCTTTACACCCATAAACGGAAAGGACAATAAAGACAAGACAGAAGTCCTTTGTGTGTGTGTGAGAGAGAGCGAGAGAGAGACACTCAGACAGCAAACACACACATCCCTCCAAACCCACAAAGGGAGACATTATCTTGAGTCGATGGATCATGTAAATGGTATTTTGCCTACATTATGAGAATGTGGAAGATGTTTTTCTGCATGACTGAGGCGCTTATCAAGTGGGACTGTCTGTACCACCAACTCAATATATTTCATTTTAAGAGATGAGAATGGGGGGGGGGGTGCGTATTCTTGCATGTTGGGTGTGTATGGTTTAGGAAATAAGACTTTTTTGTCCAACTTTACATTCTTTTGAGTGTGGCAAGTGTGACCTGATAATGAACCTCTGCTGCCACTAAAAGCCATCGTCCTAAATGGAATTAGCATTAGATTTGTAGCCTTTCTGCATATAGTGGCTTTGTACTTGGTTATTACATTACCCCCCACGCACCCGAAAAAGAAAAAAAAAAGCCTTATTAAATCACCCTAGCTCGGTCCAACCTAAAAGATTTGATTAATGTAGAATTGTCAGGTGGTTAATAATGACTCTTATGCACCAAATGGAGTGGTTATGGCGATGGCAGAGATCTCTCTCACATGACAGGTGACTAATTTACAGAGAGGGAGATGCTGTGAGACCCACGGCAAATAATAGGGTGCTCTAGAGGATGATTTATCCACACACTGCTGGCACAGGGGTGGAGCTGTCACTGTTAAGATGCAAGATAAGTATCATCCTTGTTAAAAAGAAAGAAAAAAAAATGCTGGTTTGAGAGAAGTAGTTCTGCAGTGTCGCACACAAGAAAGCCAGACGCAGATGAGCATCTGTGGCTGCCGGGGTTGGGCGGGGGCGGTTAAGGCGATGACACGGAGTGTAAGCCATGAGGGTTGAGAGGAGGTTGACAGAAGGTGAGGAGATGAAAATAGGCGTCATATGTCAAACTTAAAGACAGCAGTAAAAATATTCGCCTCTAAGTGAAACACTGTGCCGCTTAAAACAGCAAATATGATCGTTCTGTTGTGTGATTTCGCCTTATCTGCGGTTGTGTCGTAGTGGAGATCCCTGCTGCTAAAAACCACGAGAAGCTCTGCTGACCTCACCTGGACCGCCTCAGCCTGTCTACACGTCTCACGAATTAAACAAACAAACATGCTATTACAATGGCAATGCCCATCACCGCTCACTCTTAAAAGACATATATAAAATAATAGCCTAAGTTTTCTGACACAGCCAAAACCAAGTCTAAGTCAAGTCTAAACATAACCTTTGCTAATGAGGGTAACTTTCCTTCCATTTTTGTTGTTTTCAGGGCCTGGATTGCACCGTGCTGTGTTCTAGTTTTGAGCTGATGATATTTCCGGTTTCAGATGCGTCCCAGAAGAGGGGACGAAATCAAGAACCAGAACTGCACGGAGCATCCGGTCTAGGGACGGGCATGTCGAGACGAAGTCCTATTCGCGAATTGCTGGGAAGTAGCGGACGATTATTCAAATATTTGGGGTGGTGGAGGGTTCATTGGCGTACGCTATTTTTTCAGCTGAAAAAAATATTATTGATTTTAGAAGTTTAGAAGTGGCTGCTGGTTCTTTATATGCTGCGAATAAATGACCATTTCATACGGCAGAAAACAGCGTTAGAGCGACTTAGCTAGATTCAAAAGTCAGTTAATGTCACAAACACATGAATTTTTACTGCTTTTTTATGTACAAACAAACATGACCCACTGTTTAAAACCTTGTCATTTAGCCATAAACAACCAATGACCACATCATTATTAGTGTCGCTGGCATGTTTTTCCACTTGAATAGAAATAAAACAAATCATTCTTTGTTTATCTGATTAGTATACTTTAATTAACATTGGGGAGGACCTTAAATTATGCAGTTTTTTATGTTGCTTGGTATATAAATTACTACAGGATGATAGTTGCGATTTTTTATAATGCAACAACTATTTGAATATTCGAAAATCGTGACCCATTTTTAAAATAAAAAAAACAAAAACCCTGTGGAGATTCTCAATATAGCATCACTAAATCACCGTCAATGACAAACGCTGATGAAATATAGATACAAAATGATTAGGAGGATACATGTATTTTAACAAATAAAGCGCAATCCACGTCTCTCCAATACCACAACCAACAATAAAAACAAAACAGAATACAAAACATTTAACCATGTAGGGCACCTTTGCAGCCAAAGCACAAAAGCCAAAGAGAAAAAAAACCAAAAAAACAATCAGGAAGTCAACAAAATCAGACCAAAAAACCACTCTATTTTTATCAGCTTGTAATATGAATAATGTAATAATTTCTACTTGCAGCCCTGGCAGGAATTTCATCATGTCTTTATGAACATCCCTCCACAGTTTCTATTCAACCATTCATTGAATTCAACATATTGGAATTCAGTCCGAAATGTGAAAATGGGTGTAAAAATGCAGCAACGAGCCAATAAAAGTAAATCCAGTTTGGCAAATTTAAGTGAAAATAATAGAAGTAAAACAATTGAATTAGTAGGAAGAGTTTGCTACACAGTTGACAATCAAACCTGTGTCACGCATGAGGTCCATTGAATGGTACTTTGCATTGTGGTCCCTGCAAAATATTTCAGCGATTTTCTGTAATTTTGGACACCAAACCAACGGGCTATTGCACAGTTTCCAGCTTTATATGATACGACTCATCAAGAGAGCGAGGTAGAAGATAGATGGTAACGTTCTGAGGATGCGCTGGTGAATACCATAACAACATTTTCAATTTCCCTCTCCACTGTACATCAAGGAACTCCATTAGGTCTACCTATTACCAACACTTCCCATTCGACATCCTCGCTCACAGTGTTCGGCCGCGATAACTTCAAGCTGTGCTTCCTTCAAACTGAAGAATTTTCAGTGGATAATTAAGAATAATCTAATTCCTGTTGTCGTGTACTGTATGTTATTGTGGATACACTAGTTACACTCAGTTTATTCATTTAAACAAGCCATTACTTTGACAGTGCTCACCTCAATGTGTGTGTGCAGTGCACGGCCGAGTTTGACAACATGACCCTTTTTTTAATTACTTTAGAAAATAAAAACAAGGCGACTAAATAACCAATAAAAACGTTATTGTTCCACGACATGAGTTGTCCCAGTGCAGACCTTGTTGCATTTTAAATTAATTTAGTGTGCATCATTACACAGGAAAGTAGTACAATGTGCTCTGAAAAGTGAATTCAACATAAAAAGGAACATTATCTTCTAAATGTAGTACAGTATTACGTTGCATCTCGGGACTCTGCCCATCCCAGACAAGAGTAAAATGATCAGTTCTTTAATTTCACTGTAAAATGTGAGAAAACAGGGCTCCAGATAGCCAGCCATTAGTCTCATTTTGTCGCCAGGTTTATTTAAGGGGCCGGAGATGGTTTTTGCAGTGGTGCGACTTCAAAATGAACTGAACGGACTAAAAGGTTTAGAAAACAGGAGGACTGGTTTGTGTTCTGTGACCACACGGCGCTCTCAGCAGTCCAGAACCTCAGCAGTCCAGAATAGCTGAGGTGCAACAGACTGACTGAAGAATAAGACGACAAGCGCTGGTGAAACTCATTTTCTCTTCAACAGGGGCACGAGCAGATTTTTCTGAAACGTACAAGAAATTATTCAGTATGTGGATGAATGAAGAGGAGTGACTAACTCGGGGTGTCTTAAAGGTTATTTCTAGGTTTTAAAAAGATTGAAATTTAAGATTGAGTTTTGGACAAATCATCTTTTTTCTTATTCAAGCACTTGGAAGTGAATTAAACAACTTCGTATAATTTTTTATTCATTTATTTACTTAGGATCCCCATAAGATAAATATTTAGTTCACACACAAATTCACATAAAAGAAACCAAATATAATATACTTCCATCCTGTCGTGTGCCGTGTCTCTCTATAATTGTCACTGATTGGTTTATAGACTGGGTGCATGTTGTTCATTCGACTCATTTTCTTCCATCTTTCGTTTGTTTTTCTTCTTCTCTTCTTTATTGGTGATGATAGCCTTGCGTAACTTCCTGTAAATGGTTTGAAATTCCAAAAAGTCTCTTCCCACTTTTTAATGAACTGCACCATGGTTGAGTTTGATCCGGACCGAGACAACCTCAAAAGTTCGGCCTCGTCCGGACCACATGAGGTAGATGTAAAAGTGGAGCCAAACTAATCCCATGTATCCTTTAGAAATTCACTTCAAGTGAAATAGGCAAGAGGCAAATATCAAATATAGTCAAATAAGTCAAAAACCAAAAGTCAAGAGCAACTAAGAAGACATTAGTTTTATGACACTAGAATCAACATCCTAGAAAGAAACAATTCATACATATGAATATGTGTACAATATATGCCATATGTTAACATCCGACAGTGACGTGTCTTCATCCTTTTTTCTCCAAACTTGCTCTCTTTTTTCCGGCCTTTCTTTAGTCCCCCTCCCCCTCCCTTTTCCCCCAGTTCTGTGTCTGTGGAATATGCATTTTCAAAACTGGATGTCAGCGTGAGGGGCGTCTGGATTTAATACAGATTCATTATTTTGATTGATGCTGCCAGAATCTGCCACTCACTGCAGACATAAGAGGATTCAGCAACATGCTTTATGGTTTATAAAAACCTCAAAGGAAAGTTTAAGTCCCTTTATAGCTCTCCCTGGTGCTTTCTCTTGTCTTTCAACTTGATCCTGACAAATGGACCAGAATAGTTTTCCCTGCAAACAAAGTTAGTGCGAGCGCTTTCTGGAATACTTTCTCTCTTCTTTATTGGCCATGTTGTACTCCAAGGCATGATCGATAGGATCGATATTGCAATGGGGATATATTTAGGTCTTTAAATCTCCCGGATGGAGAAGCGTGTGCAGAATATCAGTCTTATTTAGACAGAGCTTAGGCCAGAACCATTGAGAGATTAGAGGAATGATTTGTATTTGGATGAAGCTATTGTTATATGTGGTAATCGAGCCGTCAAAGAAACAAATCGGGATCAGAATCGAGATTGAACTCGTCAGCTTTGTTTTCTTGAACATGCAGGGGTTTACTCTCATGAAATCTTAACAGTTAACACCTGTGGTAATGCTTTATATGCAGAGAATTTAATAACAACATACCCTATTTGCTTTGGTGAGGCTCTCTGAGCAATACAGTGCTATTCCAAAAACAATTCAGAATTAATGAAATGGCTTACTGTGGGCATTATGCATATTGTTCAGGGGCAGAATAACAGAGTGAGAGTAGTTTTTCACTTGGGAACCATAATAGCGTAACCCTTAGGGCTGACAGTGAGTTATAATACTTCCTGAATTCCATCTCATCGGCAGGATATTCTGGACACCTGAGAGAGAAAAGGATCTCAGGAAGAGCACCCAACACAAAAAATCATTTCTCATTTGCCATCGTTTTTCTCCAGCTGTTCAATTTACTAGTACAAATTCAGGAGGAGAGCGCACAGGGGCTGATTAGAAGCACAGATTAGAATTTATACTTCAGCTGGAAACATTACCATTTCCTCCACCTGGGGAAAAAAAAAAAAAACGACTTCCTTAGGAAGTCTTCATGTGACAGATAAAGTTCAATAAAAGGTATACAATGTGTTACTGTGTTACTGTTTTTGTTAGTGAATTAATCTGATAACCAGAATATATCGTTATTTCGTCCAAATCCATGTTGATAGGTCAGTACTAGTGCGGCTAACAGGATGTACTCCATCGATATCTGCATGTTACTGTCTTCAAAGTCCTCCTCACTCCGCAAAACAACAACCACCTCAGAGCTGCAACGACACACCGAAAACAGACACCCCTCCCCAGACAAATGCTCGACTCAAGTCCTCCCGTCGCTGCGTCCTTCGTTTAGCTCCGCCCCAGGCCTAGAGTGATTCGTTTAAAGAACTGCAAACTAGCCAAACGACCCAGAGCGCTTTTACCCCTATTCCAAAACAACAGTGGATGGTGCCAGACACAGTGTGGAGATGTGTTGGATTTGGTACGGACCTATTTATTAAATTGCAACATTTATCGTCTAGATAGTATAGAAATGTCCCTGTTTACTCCTGTCAAAGTATAGTTGAAATAAATGAGCTGTACAGAATCTGAAATCTCACAAGTATTTACTAATTTGTCGAGGAGCTCAAAGCACGTCATGCCCAGAGTCTGGGAATATATATTGTCATTGCCAGTACTGTTCTTACCTGCAGTAAAGCAGAAAAATGTCTTTCAAAATCAAAATGTTTGTATGGTGTTAATGGCCGTTGGTCTTTTCTGTTTCTTAGCTGACACTAGACCTCCACAGGGGAGGTTTGAAGGTTTCCTTCGTGCCGCACTGCAGGACATTTGCGAGATAATGATAATGAAATATTACATAACGTTAGTGAAAAAGAAGCGTATGATCAGATACTGCATGTGCCACGGTGGATGAATGGAATAACAGTGTTACCTTAGTGAAAACAAATGATAAATTACTGCTAACGAATTTATTATTTTGGCTCCGTGGCCTTTAATATGTGACTGTAGATGGATTTGTGTGGCAGATAATGTTATCAAAAAAGTACTTTGATTTATTGACTGATTAAACCTCAAACATCTCATGATGCACCTGAGGTGAATGAAGACGACTGGCCGATTTAAATTCAGGAGCAGCTAAATGACAAAGAAACTGTTGCTTGTTGATGTCATGAAAACTCGTGATAACTTAAAAAGGAAAGTCAAACTGAATGGAAACATTGTCAGAAACACACCTTATGTTGTTCCATGTCAGCTGCATGAGGACGTAGGCTGTCCTAACACGTTGGCCGTATAAACGTTATGAAACCATAATACCTCAAATGTGTCGTTGATTTTCAGTTTAATCTCCACGTTGCAAATTACAGCTTTTTCAAATTCTCAACCTTTTCTAGTCGTCGATTCTGTTTTAAAGCTTTATCGACCGTTGCATTATAGCCTCAGAAATAAATTCATCCTCATGACTGCAACATTTATAGTCCAACAGGCAATTTCTCTGTTTAGTCCTGTCGACATAGTGGAAATAAATGAGCTGTACAGAATTTGAAATCTCACAAGTATTTCTTTACTAATTTGTCAAGGAGCTCAGAGCACGTTATGCCCAGAATCAGGGAAAATATATTTGTCTGACACTAATGTTTGTACAGACACAGACACATAACAGTCACCCAGAAATAGCTGCACATGACACATGAATGTGGCATTGTGTTATCATGTGTGATTAAACACAACAATGAAAAAATACACTTTTGCCATTATAGAGACACCACTGCCAGTGGCAAAGTGATGTCCTCTACATAAAACAAGTAGAGTACACAACAAGAGAAACAACTGTTTTCTCTGGCTGAGTATACTTGCAGCAGTGAGATCTAATAAATGATTCATTTCCCCTGCATGTGTTATCCGAGGGTTTTTCTCTATATACATTAAGGTAAGGGTCACTGTGTGAGGCACGTACAGCACTTATGGCATTAAGATTAAGACATTCTAGATCATAGTCAGATGTAAGCACTTACAAAACCAATTTCCAGAAAAGTCAAGACATTTTTTTGAAAAAAGGCAAAAAAAACTCAAATCTGATGTCTGTAAAATC
>JAPQRN010000001.1:24451734-24474128 GCA_037367275.1 Coranthus polyacanthus
CCCACCTTCGCTCTATGCCAAACCCCTCCCCTCCCCTCTCCTATCTCCATCCCCCATGGGACCGGGGCCCTACCTCATGAAAGAGTCATCAGCGGTGCATAGCTCTTAATAACAGCTAATCTGTTTAAGCAGCCGCTAAAAAGGTCACGGCATCGGTTAGCCAGGGACAGAGGGAGGGAGAAAGACTGGCGTGGAATAAAGGATTTAGAGGTAAGAATAAGAGGCTGAGAGGAACAGACAGGAAGAACAACGGAGGGCCAGCAGCTGGAATGACTTTTTGGACATATGTTGTATTTGCCCATATAAAGTTACGGAGTCAAAAACTAAGCATTATAAGTGCAGAAAATCCATGTATAATAGTGCAAAATCTAACAGAATGTGTTTAGAGTGGTACTTTCTGGTACAGGATCTCCTCAACTAAAGTCTCCTGAATCCAGCTTCAGTTCAATGGGAAAGTGATTTGTGAACACTCACGGCCATCAGATCCTATTATAGCCCCTGCAAATTCTCTCATAATGACTGTAAGGAGACGTACAATGGTAAAATCAATCATAGATCCATGCACTTATTGAGAAGCCATCAGAGGAAGAGGGGAAAGTGAGGGGAGACGATCAATATGATACAGCAACACTGATACACACATTGTACGGGAAGATGGCTAAAAGGGCTGCAGAGTAAGTCAGTCCAACGGCCAAAGCTGGAAAGGCACAGCAGTGAAGTTTCTGAGGTGGACAAGTTGGTGTCCCAGCAGCCCTGTCGAGATCCTCAGGAACACAACCCCTGTGTGCATTTCACTGCTTATTTGTGTATGCCCTTATATACCAGTACCTGTGATGTACAAGTAGGATTAGTGTATCTCAGATATTCAAATTGTTACAATTAGTACCACCAGATTTCCTGCTACCGCTGTTGATGATTCGATGCACATCAAGATACGTGGGCTACGATACAGTCATGGACAATACAGATTCGACTCAGTTCAGCGTGCTGCCATCTGCTGCAGTTCTTATTAGAATTGACTTAATCCAGATATTACATTTTCCATAGTAAATTAAAATAAGCCAGTTGTTTAGAATGTTGCGTTCCTCACCTTCAAATGGATACATTTCATAAAAGATGACGTTGTGGCTCTGCACATGACATCCAGGCATCGGTTGTTGTTGCCACTCACTCTGCATTTGCTGATAATCGTTCAACTTTGTTCTTTACTTCGATGTAGAACCGTGGCAGGTATTAGTCAGAGAAGTGCCGTCTACTTGGTATCTTGCACCTGGGCTCTAAAGTATTTACCAACTACACTTTACGGTCTTCAGTCCTTAGCCACAACTCGGTGACATCCAAGGTAATCACAACATGTACAGCTTGTTTTGGCTGGAAAAAGTCTTTAATGCCCACGTCTTTGCCTTGCATGTTCTTGCTTGTCATAACTACAGCAGAGTCCATGTTGCAGTCTTTTTCACCACACTGTCTCACCAGGTTAGTGTTAAGATTTGCTGTTCTACCACTGCACTCGATTGCTCTTCTACAGAGCTTACAACAAACAGCCAGTGTTTCATCCAACTTTCTTTTGCTCTTCTCTATAGATTTTAGATTTGATGGTGCACTGTACATAAAGGGGGCAAAACCGGCGATACTTTCGCCTTTTTCCTTCTCAAAACTATCGTCGTTATATTAGCCCTTAAAAACTCCACCACCAGTCGACCTCTACTCTTTACAACCCTAGCTTTATATTTTCAAAACACTAAACACATGAGGCGTGACAGCTTCTAGGAACGTTTGATTGCTTATCAAAGTTTGCCTTTCAGTTGAGCGGCAGTAGTTAGGGAGGAATGTCCATGTTATTTTGGAGGATCGCGTTCTTAATACATTCTTCTACAAGAGCTTAATCCTACTGCTCAAGGCAGGTTTATTCTTCCATCCTTATGAAGCAATTATTTTTTCTTTGACACATCAGGAATGACAAATGACTATTCTTTTGCTGGAGATTAAACAAATAACACAAGTTCTGTGTGTTAGTGTAAATACATGGTGCACTGAAATCAAAAGACATAAACCTGGTGCTTTTCTTATATTCTGGGAGAAAGTACGAGAAGCCACCGAAAATAAATCTGTCCTCTTTACTGAATATTTTACTGGCTCAACTTTCCTAAGTCCACTCGCACGTCCCTTTTGAAATTCTTTGGAGCAGGTGGACTTCCCACTTCCCGACACAAAACTAAAAGACAAAAAGCCACTTCAGAACTCAACGACTTCTAGCGCCCCATGGGACTTAGCGGATTAGTTAGGAGTGAGGGAGCGAGAAGAGAGAAAGACTGAAGAGTGAAAGACATAAAGAGCGAAGTAAGAGAGAGAGATTGGCTTCCCTTTTCAATTCCCATTGTGGGCCATGGGCCGTGCCGTCTGAATAGCTATGCTAATAGGCAGCTGAAAGTACGAAGAGATAACACAAAACCCACTTGACTTCCTGACACCTACTTGAGTAGGGCCACAGTGTTTTCCATGGCTAGTTGTTATTCATGGGGCCCAAAAGTAGCCTGTCTGTCAGCCTTAGGGTGGACGGTAATTTCGTTTTTGCAGCGAAATAGTCAGGCACAGAGCAGGTTCTCCTCTGGGTTACCGTTACAATTGGCAGCTTAAGTATTAATTATCATTTAAATGCTTGTTGGATTAGAAAAGGTCTTTTTGAAGGTGGGAGTGTAGATCAGGTCTTGCTGTGGTTATGGAGATTTAGCCTGATCTTTGGCAAAAGGTCAGCAAATGGTGAGATTTAATCACCATCTACAGCAGCTGCAGGATCTCGAGGAACCCGAGCATCTCTGGACCCGTCGCAAGGCATATGGTCATCGACATCAACATTAAATGGCAGTCCAGTAGAAGTCTGTCAGAGGTTTTTAAATTGTGACCACTTACTTACACAGATCAAAAGAAAAGAAAAATATGGAACTGAATTACAAAGACGTGAAGCGTCACGGAAAATTACTGTTTGTACATCCAATTACTATGAGGCTTTACAATAACCAAAAGGTCTTTGAATAGGAAAACACCCCTCTAGACACATGCATACACAGAAACAGATATACATCATAATGCACTGTGGGGCATTACAATGGTGAAAAAGATTTCCAATGACATTTTGCAGGGATGAAATGTGCTTCAGCGGTTATTCATGCTGGGTTTTTTTTTTCCTCTCCCTGAAGCTTGTTCTTTAAAAATCTGATTAATTTACAATCAAAGTAGTTAAAAACGCCTTGATATCATTACTGTACAACTTCAATGCAACATGTAGGAGTTCAGAATATGCACTTTTTCAATACAAGTCTGGTATTGGCATTATGTGCCACTCCCTAACTTACAGGCTTATCATCCGAAACCCTCTTTTGATTGTGTCTGTTTTTCAAAACCCATCTCTGTTCAGATTCCAGGATGTTTTTAATGAGGGAGAGTCTGATACATAGTGAAAGAGGTAATCCTCATGTGTACATGGTGTATAGACGGCAAAGAGAGTGACATGGCATGGACAGTTGAGTTGATTAAAGGGGATGTGATGGTTCCTGATTAAAGGGTAAGTTTTGTCCCATATCTTTCGGGCTATGACAGCTTAAGATGGCAGCTCACCGCCATGGAGGGGGAACTCACACCCATCACAGGGAGCAGTAATGAGAGAGCCCCTTTCTTGGCACCGATTGAGGCTGGTGGAAATATATTTCTTTTCAGCCTCACAAGTCATACAGTACAGTTGTGTTTGATCAACATTCAAACATCTTCCTCCTTCTTCTCACATTAAGCTTGAATCAATGATTGGTGTCACAGAGCTTTTTTAAACTGCAGAAAGGGAGAAATTGCAAGTGTTTAAATTCCGTGTGGCCAAGTTTTGAGAGCTTTCATTTGGCATAGAGTCTCTAAAATGTTATTTCAATTTTGTTTTTAAGTGACAGTATTTCATTGCTTTTGGGCATCCTGTTCAAAAGCCCCATATAAATGAAAGAAACTGCATCAGCCCAAGCATGAGATCTCTCCACTAAAGCAGATTCACTTAAATGGTATTGCACTTCCAAGTCACGGACTGTTTTTTGTCATTTTGCCCCCAATCACCGTATTGCTTTGATGCTTGCCATCATGTTCAGAACTCACTCAAAGACAATAAAACAACTTCTGAGCTATATCCCTCAAAGTCTTTCCCCAACTCACATGCTTTCTAGTTTCAGTATTTTTGTGACAATTTATCATTTTGTACCATGTTCATGTACAAATTGCACTGATAATTACATGCCTTAAAACTTGCATCTGGGAGCACATCATTGTATAATGGAGACAATTTGCATGTGCTTTTACCAAAGCTGCTGTGGCGAGCCCCAGAGAATCAAAGGTTGATTAATACACCCTACCACAATTTATTAGCAGCTGTTCAGGTGGTTTTAGGTAGTGTGTGTGTGTGTGTGTGTGTGTGTGTGTGTGTGTGTGTGTTAGAGATAAAATGACCACTGACCACAAGTGTAGTGAAATGTGAAAGCAATAACATATCTGGCTTTCCATCCTTTATTTTGCTTAGTTCAAAGAATCTGACCTATTTCTAAAAGGTCACTGATGGAAAAAAAAGACATGATGGACAACAAGGGAGCACATTAAAACCTACCCCTCACTGGTCAACAATGATCACTTATGTCTATGTTTGGGTTCTGATAGTCAGGTCCTCTTTCAATCCATTTTCTGAACATGTACCAGCCATTTTCCTCTCTCTCTGCATTTATTTATTTGTTTATTAATTTATGACCAATAATAAATTATTGATAGTTAGTTCCAGATAATTTCTGTAACTTCTGTAATGAATCATATGCAGCATCTCCATCAATGAGGCATATATGATACACATCTGTGAACAATCTGGTGCTTTAAAGATACATATGAAGTACAAGTAAATGAACTTTTTAAAAAAAAAAAAAAAGCTTAATTTTATATTTTTTATTTTCATATATTTGTTTCTCTAGTTCTGAAGCTCAGCATCTTATTTATGCCATTTCTTTTTGACACACAAACTTTCACAAACTTTTTCCACAAAAAGTTTAGAACAAGTAAAACCAGGCCTGAACATCCCCCCCTTTAACCACTTCCTCTTTCTGGTTTGGTCCCCAGTTACGCATTCATAAAAACACACCTCGGCCTTGGTAGCAGCTGAAGCTTTGCTTACTCACACGAGACAAGGCTGAGAGACAGACGCACTGGAGAAACAGTTTAGGGAGGAGGGATCAATCCACAATTGCATATTAAATTACTGGTCACAGATTATTGATCGCGTTTCTAAATAATAAAAAGGCACAGGACCTCTACGAATAATTATATAAAAATAAACCAGTTTTTACCGGTGCAAAGACATTAGAAACTAGGCATCTCAATTTCATACCAAGTATCCGATGTCCACGTTTTCCAATCGGGGCATTCACTTTCATGCGGATGCATCAATACGAAGTGGTGAATCTCACTATCCCTAATGAACAGTCACACCCATATCTCGTGGCAAATTGCCAGCTGCGAAAACGTCTAAAAGTACGTCGCGTTTAAAGATCTCTCTCGAGCTCTCTTGTCTAAATCTGTGCACCATTATCCCCATCTGTACAATTAGGGAGTCACAGCCCTCATTATGACAGTGGGCTTTCTAAAGTCAGATGACAAGTCCTACAAATTAGTTCATAGTCGTACCCTAAGGTAAAAAGGAAGAAACAGTAAGCTTCACATTTTTACCCAGGGCGAACTTTTAGATCCAACTGTTACAGTAATGTCTGCTTTTTCCAGCCTGTCTTTTAATGCTTTATGTCCCAAAACGTCCCAACCATACTTGACACATTGCAGATGCATTCTGGTTCAACAATCTGACGGGTAAGCAAACACTGTATCAATCCAGTCCCAATAAGAAGATATACGCAACAGGCAAAATATTTTCAATTACTAAAAATCATCAACTGCCCTCAGCTGTTTGGGAAACATGTTAAAAGCCATTTTAGAAGCGCGAGTTGTTTGCAGAGTACTTCACATGGGATTCCAAAGTAGGAGGAAAACTAAATGAATCAAAAGAGAAAAACTAATTCCTCTCAACCACTACAAATTACACTTTAAGTGAAGTGAATGCCTTTTCATCTTGCTCTGATCACTGAGGCTGTTTTTAAAGCTGTCTTGGAGTTACAAACTGCAGTGCAGATTAACAACACTCCACTGAACATGATTATGATTATTGTCCACGCTAATGTAGCTGGCAACAACCCTCCCTAAACTCCCCTTGTTATGTCAGATCTAAGAAAGGAATGTTATCACAAGTTTTAGAGAAACGTTTTGCTCATATGGTTCTATTGACAAATTGGAGATTTTATTAGAGCCAAGTCTGACAAATGAAATATTTTTTTATGCTGTTAAAGTGACAGGGGGAGACGCTAGGCTGTTCATCTTGACCATCTATCACGCAATCTCTGACACGGAGGGTAAATCAATCAAAAAAGATGACCGGGAAAGAACCAACGTGCTCCCTGCGGAGCCTTACTTTCCTGCCAAAATGCCATTCTCAAACAGCACCCGAGTCTGAATATCACCGTGTCTTGTTGAGAAAATGCATACGTTCACCTGATGACCTATGGTGAGAGAAGATATGCACGGTGACAGAAAAATGGAGGAAGTGATAGCAAACAGAAGAGGAGAGGTGGAAGAGGAGGAGGGGTGAAATGGAAACGTCAGCAAGGTACAATGGAACTATATAAATCTAAGCAAGTGCATTTGATCATGGGCTTTTGACAGAAACAGGGATGGAAGAATGTGGTGTGGGGGTAGAGGAGAGGAAGTGTAGTACCATGATGTGACTAGCTACAGACGTTTTGTAATTTTGTGCACGTCCAGCACACTGGCTCTTTGTCATGCCAAAGTACAGCGGTGGCAAGGGTATAACGCTGTGATATTTCCAGCCCGCTGCAGTGACACATGTAGTGGCTTGAGGCCATGCAGGTTTAGTTAGAGTCTGACTCATGGTCATGATGTAGTGTCTCATACAGTGATAGCTTTGAGACATATGAGCTGGTATTTCCAGTGCCAGACACATGCCGCCGTTTCTTCGGCTGGATTAAAAAACGCTCCCGAAGGAGAACTCAGGATTGATTGTGTTCTTAGGTTTAGGAGCAGGTCTAAGCCAGTGCTGTCACACCAATAGCTAACACGCAATGTGTCAAAGAATCCAACCACAAGAACCTTCTCTCTAAACTGCCCTCTTAAGATTTATTGAGGACATCCTGGCCTGTATTGTTCATTAAGAAACAATCCCAGTCAGAACACAACAAGTCGCATAGTAGCACCAGCGTTAGGGCTTAGTGAGAGGTATTTAGTTTTAAAGTTCACTCTGAAGCTGAGTGCTCTGAGGGCATTCAGATAAAAACACACTGCCATCAGTTCTTAACACCTCTTCACTTAAATATTTATTTGCACATTTAAACATATTTCTTATGCTTAAGTCGTTTACCAGACAATGCTTCGCCCTGTGAGGAATTTAACCAAGCCTGTTGGGATTACAGTAAAAACAGGAATGAGAAATACAAACAAAAAAGATCAAGTTTCTTCAATTCGTTGTTGATATCAGTATTTTGATTCTACGCATTAAAGTGACAGTCTAACTAATAGTACAAATGAAGTGTTAATTGCAAAACAACACACAATTAACACCATTACATCCATCTTTATCTTGTTGTACTGCTAAAGCAACTAATACAACAGATTGGTCTGTATTGCATCAGTCTATTGCACCACTCTAAGGGCCACAGATCCTTCTGTAAAGTTTTTGACATTCAAACATCCATCCAAAGAGGCTTATTAGGTTTGTTGGTGTCATCTGTGTAACATTTTAACTGTTTGGATTTTGACATAAATCTCCCTTTCAATCTGTGGACTGTCATTCACATAAACCGCACACACAGTGAACCTAAAAATATTTGGAGCCATAATTGCTCACGTAAACAAGCTAACTGGGGGCTGCTGTCAGCAGGTAGGTCACTTGACATTCAGTTACAGCCGTGACCTGTCAAAGATGATCAGCAGAGGGAACCATTAAAGACTACAAGCTAATTTCAGTGAATGACAGTATGAAAGGCAAACTTGATCCACCTTGTCCTCACATGCACTGCAGTGATGCCAGATCAGAATCAAACTTTTAATGGGGCCAAAATAAGTATTTGGTCGTTATATTTTTGTCCTTACTGTGATTTGATGCAAAACTACCTACTTCAAATGCAACACATACTTAGTGGAGAAGCTATGAATTTTCTGAATGTTTCAGGGTGCTAGTTTCAGTTGTTTGACAGCCGTTTGCCATCTAGCTTGGTGCACCACCTACCTAACTTAGTTACTGTGTATTTAGGGCTGTAGCTAATGCAGTGTTCGCTTTGAGAGAGAATGTTATGTGACATCAACGTTAGGCTCACTCACCCATTCAATCTTTTACACAATGGACGTTAGATACTCAAAAGAAAAAAAAAAAATACTTCCATCTCATTTCTGAGAGAGTTTAATAACCTTGAAGTTTGTCATCTCACTGTTATGGTAAGAAAATGAACAGATGCGGTCATATCATATCATATATCAATAATATCCGTAGTATTTCTGGTCTTGGTCTTGACTTATCCACTGATTAAGAGTCACAACTTTTGTAGGACGTTCAAGGAGCTTAGTCGAGTCAAAAAAATGATAAACCTGATCATGTCATCTTGCGTTAGACTCTGCCTTGGCTTGTGCTAGTCTGTTCACTTAAGTGAAATAAAAGCCTGCATTAAAAAAAATGCTTGGTTAGTTGCCAATTGATGAGGCAAGGAGGCTCTCGTGAGAGAAGCTGCTACTTTAATTTCAACTTTCTAAAATTCTGAACTCCATGAAAGGGTAATACTACATTTAAAAATGGGACTTTTTTTTTTTTATTTTTATTATTGAAAAAGCTCAGAAATGAGAGGAATGAAAAAAATGACATTACAAACAACAACCCGGTCCTTAACATTTCCAAGGTCTAGAGGTGTTACTGTATTTCATTCATGGCATGAGTGTCACAAAACAGAGCCAACGGTGTTAGCCTCTGACCATTTCGAACGCAAATAATGTGTTTCAACAGATTGCTGAACTTCGAAACATTTCATTCAACCTTGCTGTCCCTTTCAAATCTTTTTTTTTTTTTTTTTTAAATACCACTGCTGAATGAGTAATACTGTATTTTGTGACTGATGTTACCTTGAAGAAACTGAAGTGAAATGTCTTTCAGCTAATACTGTACAACACAGTATTTGGAGCCATGCTGGCGTTCGTACGAACAACCGGATAAAAACCTCTTATCCTCTCTTTGAATCATCATTGGCTCCCTTCGGATTCTTTGTGTTTTCCCACAGCTCGTTGTAGGTGCTGAAGAAATCATTTCTGCTCTTAGTGACTCTTTTATTTCACTGCATTTAATTCAGCAATGGTGAGAAATGGGGAAGAAGGATGACAGAGGAACAGAGAGGCTGACACCCAGGTTTTGAGGTGGCGCGGGTGATGGGAATGAGGTGGGCTGTTGGCGTCGCCGTCTGAGAGGGAGCTCATCTGAAATGACGTTGCTGCAGTGGAACAAACAAGGCCGTACAGTCGCAAACATACATAACGTACGCACACCTTCGCGCATGCCAATTCAGATATAATGCGCGGATGTCCTCTGCGTTTCATCATCAAAGCTCTATCAGGCTGTGCAGGGTCTGAAGGGGAGAATATGAACCGGATAAAACAAATCGTTTGATGTGTGAAAGACAGACACTCCAGCTCCAAAGTACTTAAGCTTCTCCTCCCAATGGACTGACGAGGGAAGGGGGTAGGAGCAAGGAATGAGTGCTCCTCTCTTTTATTGCCCTCCCCTCTTCAGTTCATCACGAGGAGTTTCCAAACCGTTGCGTCATTGTTTATGCAAGGTCCCAGTGTCTGCACGAGCGATGTCAATTAAATAAATAAAGTCAATATTGACAGACGTTTCAAAGGCACGGGTGCAGCGGAAGGAGAGAGAAAAAGACACAAAGGAGATCTTCAGTAATGGAGCAAGAGAGGGCGAGGGCGAGCGAATTACGAATGGGCTGGACATGAATCTGGTAAGCGAGTAGACACTTGAGCATGTGTGTTGAACCATGGCAGGATAAGAAGTAAATTGTGTGATATGCTTCATGTGTGACACTACTTTGATATCAGTTTTTTGTTTTCTAATCTTTCACAGGTTAATTTTGTAAATCTTTTGATATGCTTAGATCACATCATGCACCGTGAAAATTCTGTGGTCATTATTCACTATCTTGTAAAGTGAAACAGATGGTCCGTGATCTAGTTTCTTTGTAGATATTAAAATATTCACCAACCTGCCATTAATTCTTTGATTGTCTGGCTTTAACAAAGGCCTTTTAACTCTGGTTAATTTCCCTTCAAAAAGGAAAAGGAGACTCACAATGAGTTATGACCATGAATATAGCTCTTTTCCCCAAGTCTTTTGAGATGAAAGGGACCTTCTGCTCCCATGTCAAACACCCAGCACACCTGACCCTTTTTAAAGTGCAGAAAGGCTTTTTAATATTAAATCGAATTGTTCATGTAAATGGTCGGGCTCTTAAGATATTCAGATGTAAAACCAAAACAAAGCCATAAAGCCATAAACATATTCATTGAACGATTTTTTTTTTTCTTTTTTTTTTTGATGTGTGTTATTGGTCCAGTTCTGGTTCAGAGAACCTGGTATTCCATCTGTACAAGTCATGAGGAAATTTCATTATGGCTCATTGTTGAAACTCACAAGCAAGATTACCATATCTGTAAACACCGGCTAATGATGACCATACGACTGGAAAGATGAAGGAAGGAGATGAGCTTTGTTGGGGGTTATGAGCATGTTGACCAGATGCCAAGCCACCTGCTACTAGACTTCACCGAGACGAGATAGTGCAAAATGCAAAAACAACAAAGAGGAAAAACAAGTCCTCAGTTTCAAGCAACACGCTACCACAAGACTCACCGAGAATCAAAGCACTTCACAATATTCTCTTTTCTACATATTTGCCGTGCATTTCAGTAAATGCAGCACCGCTCCTGTGAATTAAACCTATGTACATTATCAAATGACTCATATGCGGGTGACATAAAGGGTAAACGGGTTTCCCCACCTGCATACAATATGTGCTCCTTTCACTTAAGTATTGATGTCCAACCTACGTACATGCTTGAATTGTCTTAGGCAGTTGAATGTAAAGCCAATATACATGCAAACTCACTCTGGGAGGCCCTGGTCTCCGGAGATGAGGATGTCTACGCGGCAGTTGAGAAAGTTTCAAACAGAATAAATAGGTTTTAACTTTGTATCTCAATTTTTTTTTAGCTTATTTATCAAAATAAAGGTTGAAGTACATGACAAATTAACTTCCAGATGTGCACATCTAAAAGAAAGTGCTTCCAGTAACACTGCAGCATTTAGAGAACATGAAGCAAATTACACAAAATGTTCAAATATAAGCAATAAGGAGCAGGCCTAATTGTTGTGAAACTGTATATGAAAGTTAAATAGAAATGTAGCCGACAACGCTGATATAAAAATGTTACAAAATGAAAGAAAACAGGCAAAGTTGTGTTTGAACCAACAGGTTACTAACTAGTTAACCTGACAGTCTCGAGGAGGGGCGGCGCGTTACGTGGCACAGTGCAACAGGGCCTTTAACAAGTACATTCAGAGTTTCCTTCGCAAAACAGTGCAAACTTACTTAAGTTAAGTTACTGCAGCCAGTCATCACTCTGATTTTTCCATTCTGCCTTTTTGAGCTCATCATCTGTAATTAGTGTCATTTCTGCAGTAAACAATGTCACTATGGAGACGATTTGACATCCTTTTCAGATGTCATGACTTCACAGCAAAACGTGGCGCAACCTCCAGCAGGTGAAATTTGATTAACCACTTTTCATGTGGAAGAATCATTACAAACGGACTTTAATGAAGTCGCTAGCCTTGCAACATTAATCGTCTTTGTAAAATACACCGGTACTTTGCCCATTTTAAATGAGCGTGTTTCTCTGAGAGGCAGAGAGTTACAGGAGAGAGGGCGACTCTGATCCCAGCAGATAAAAGAAAAATAAAAAAAATTAGGACAAATTGTACTTGATGTTGGCGATATAGTCAGTTACTACATCCCGCACAGTACAAGCCATGATACATCAAACCCCTAAAGTGAAAAAGCAAAGATAAGAAGCGAAGGGAGGGGGATCTTGCGTGGGGTTAGTCTTTAGATAACAAGCACAAAGAGGAAGCTTTATATTTATTGACATACAGGTGTTCCAATACCTGTATGTCAAGTTGATGTGCTAAATGCTCGTGCTTTTAACTTGGCAGGTACTGAATGTTTGTGTGTCAGGTGAGTTAACTTAATGTAAAAAAAAAAAAAAATAAAAAAAAAAAAAATTGTAAACAAGAATAGCCGTGATAGTTTACTGAGAATAAGACGTAGTGTCTTCTCATGTGACTCTTTCACTCTGTCTCCAACTGTCCATTCGAGTATGCGCAGAGTGAAGTTATCTCCCGTGCGCTGATGACCCAGGTCGGCTCATTTATCCCATTCAGGAAGCAAGAGATTGATTGTGCCTGTGCCATTGCTGTAATTATACTGTCATCACTTAATCAACCTTATTGGATTCCTCAAGCGGTCACAGTCCCTGAGGCTGGAGCTGGGAGAAAGATTGACTTTTTTCGGACAGAAGGAGAATGAAAGAGAGTGAGGAAGATAGAAACACGGAGGGGAGAACGAAAGAGAGAATGGGAGAGACCGAATTAACCACGGAGTCATTTGAGAGGCAAAGCAATGGGGTAATAAGGACAGAGAGACATCAAATGAGCGCGCAATGGCAGCAAAGAACTGCTACAGTTCAAAGAGGATGTCAAAGATGAGTGCATGGGAGCAGGAATGTAGAAAAGAGCGGGGCACGCAGAGATGATAGGGGATCAGGTGGGAGGGTGTGCGCGACGACTTTAAGCGATTGTTTCCTCAAGTCTCTGTCTTGCCCCGCCGGAGAAGAGGTAACAAATGGTTAGGGTGTCACCTGGAAAATCAGTTTAATAATTCATTTGTCTATGGAGCTGGGCAAAAAGGGATGCTTTGAAGAGCAGGGCACAGATGGTCATCAGAGTGAAAGAGAAGCAAAAAAGGCACACCTACACCCATGCACACACACATACGCGCACCAAAAAAAGGCCTGTACAGGAGACTGGCTCATCACCTGGGTGCACACCATATGCCATGGTGGCTGACAACCTGCTCTCTAGACTCATGCTGAGCAATGCACACAAACACATGCTTGTGCACACACGCAACTCTTTCCTATTTTATAACTGTTCCACTTTCCCACCACAAAGATCCTTTCTTGCATACTGATGTGCAATTGTGTTTGTTAGCTGCCAAGATAAGAATTTACCAGCTGATAGAAATGCCTGGCAGAGAGTCTTCACACTGAGCCACATCATTGCACACATAACCACACTCAAATGCAGGAAACACAAACAGCCAGGTATTCACACTCCGATGTGCCGCATGCACGCACACTCGGGATGTGACGAGGAATGTAAACTGTGCTTTTGTCAATCCATCATTGTGTGAAATTACCAACCATAACGGCAGCGTTCCCTCTTGTGCCATTTCACATCTGACTTAGCACAATCCATACACTGAATCAGCCCTTAAATCTAATGATGCCACTGTAAAAACCAAAAACAGTGCATCCTGCCATCTTGTTAGGACACATACCTGCGCCCTAGCCACTAAAACAGCAGTCCACCTTTCATTCAATTACTGTACTGACTTTAATGGTTATGAGTTCTCCTTTTGTGCCTGGCATGCTTTATTCCTCTCCATGTGTGGCTTGCAGGTGATTACTTCAAGGCAGTAAAGGTCTTATTGTGAGTTCTGCAGCTTGCAGACATACTGTAGGATTTTTTTTTTTTTTGTTTGATGTGATGTCCAAAGGGATTTTGATATTTCCATTATAAAGAAAAGGGCATGTGGAATGTCCTTACAAAAGTTGTATCAGGTTTTTGTACTATATTTACAGACAACTTTTGAGGACACAGCATTTGTTTGTGTACATGTACCAGGTACTAGTGCTACATTTTTTAGTTTTTTTTTTTTTTTTTTTGGCAAACAATCAAACAAAGAGGCGCCACTGCTTAGCTTTGCAAAAATGCACCATTCAATTCAAACCATTAAAGCAGGACACCAAAGTACAGCATGGCTTTATTATCAACAATACTAAAATGTGCAACACTAAACGCCACCAACAGCATATAAAATGTTAATAAACACGCAAGAAGTGAAGTTGAATTTCTTGTAATTTTGTGTACACATTCAGCTGTTATTTGGAGTCTTTTGACGTGACATGAGCGCGTCCGGTTTTAGTGTTTGACAAAACTATGTGTTGTTTAAGTGTTTTCAGGGTATTTTCTTTGTGTTTATGGTAATGTCAGCTGCCCACTGTCAGTCTTTGTGACAGGTTAAGTTAAGGACTTTCTGTCACAGATAACTTTATTTGTGACTGATCATTTTTCCCCCCTCAGTTGTCAGAAACAGAAAAAATATGTAACTGACAGCAGCTTTGTAGTGAATTCGGCTGCATTCAAACAGAATGTATGGGAGCACAAAGAGCAGGAGAGGAGTGAACGGGGGTGTAACTGGCTGACACTCGGCAGTAGCTCTCTGCAGTTGGAGTGGCAGTGAAGTAAACAAGACACAACTTGTTACCTGTGATGTTTGGAGCAGGTGCGTCGTCTGCTTTACGTTCATGTCCTGAAAGCAGGTGTCGCTCAGAGAGAAAGTTGGCAACCCGGCAACAACTGTCCAATCACATAAGGTCAAAGAAATAGCACTCTTATACTGGCAACGAAATTAGAAGTGATCCAAGGTGAAGAGTCCTGCATCCCATGGAAAATCTGAAGGAACCAATTAGAGTGCAGCCTCAGGTCACCTGCTAAGGGAATTACATACATATTCGCCCAATGCAATGCCCAGCACCCAGGACGTATCAGTATTCACATAGAAATGAACTAAATACAATTTGAAATCATTTGACATGACTACAGGTTGCAAGATGAGATAACATTTTATTTCCCAATTATTTTTATGTAATGTTTAAGTATTCTTTCTTATCTGGATAATTGCAAGTGAGCGGTGAGTGCAGCGCCCCCTGTCATCCACCACTGGTACCATGTACAATATCAAAAAAAAAAAAAAAAAAAAAGAGAGGAGGAAGAAGTGATGATTGTAACTGGCTTCGGGACAGTAACAATGGCAAAAATGTAACACCGTTTTAAAAATTGAGCTGGGGAGGGACTGGAAAGGTGAGTCACAGTGGATAACAACTAGGGGTGTAAACCCAGGCTGACCCACCCAGTTCAAACACAGGGGCCACATATTGATGGAACAGACTCCAGACGACAAGCTCCATTACCCTGTGGAGCACAGCAGCTAAGAGAGGGCACACAGGAGCAAAGAGCAGCAGAGGAGAGACGCTGGAGGAGCAGAAGGGGAAGACAGGAAAAAAATGTGCTGAAATTAAAACCAACAGAGGGAGGAAAGAGCCGAAAACATGAGATGATGATGATGACAGTCCATGCGGTGGTGACCTCTGCGTCACAGCTCATTTGCAATTAGTTACTACACATAGGCTATGTTCACACTACAAGCCTTAGTGCTCAATTCTGATTTATTGCCCAGATCCATTTTTTTTTCTTTTGTCTGGCTGTTGACATAATTTCTGGCCCATATCAAATTCCAGTGTGAACTCATCGCGGTCCTGAACCGATTCACACCCGCAAAACAACAATATCGAATAGACACCACATGCACAACGCGGTCATATGGAAGTAAACGTGGAGGCCACTAAAGTCAGAGCTGATGGTTTCATTTAGAAGTTGAGATGCAGTGGGATCAAATTTGTGAGCAGATCATAATGAGAATGAGGAGGAAGAGCGGCATTTTGTGAGCAATGGCTGCTACTTCTGTACGGAGGAGTGGTGGGATCACGACATGAATGGCTTCACTGAAACAAATTTCATGCAAAACTCATTGCAAGAATCAGACCTGTATCTGATTAACGGCCACACACTGAAGTGGCCCAAACCAGAAATGAAAAGATCAAATTCCATGTGATTTGTGCTGTTTACACAAAACAGATCTGTGTGCCATTTATGAGCAAAAAAAACAACAACAAAAAAAGTGTGATTTGGCCCCTTTTGCCTTCAGTCTGAACGTCAACTGCCAAAAATATTGAAAAACATAATTTATTCACTAAAATTGTAAAGGTTTTGGACTGGAAACTGGAAAGCACTTGAACGCAAATGTCTGCAAACTTAACTCTAATCCCTGAGCGCCTGCACCTACTGATCCTCATTATGCAAATGTGCTCAAGATTGTATTTTCATTCTGGAATAGTCCAAAGATACCCCAGTTAAAATTAGAAAGAAATTTTTTTTTTTATTATTTATTTATTTTTATTATTGTTGTGCTTTAGGGTTTTTTTTTTTTTAGAAAATCCATCTGTGGCCTTGACCTTCAACCTGTCAGACTTCTTGTGGCACTAGATCTTGACACTGTACAAAATTAGAATCGAATTAGATGAGTTTTGACAGATGTGATTTTTTAAATTTTCCCTTATGTTAACAAACGGGAATTTTTCCTGACCTTGACCTTTGACGTGCAGCAGCCAAAACCGAATCATCTGTGGTTACTGTCATCATTAACTGTCACGAAAGAAACCAGGATGATCTGTCCAAAATCGTGGACACCAGACTGCTACCAGACAAATAACACTAAAAACATAACCTCCTTGGAGGAAAATGTTCACACAAAGCAAGCAGTTTCAAAAAGGCACTGTTGGCTCCCGTTAGTTAATCATTTCTAAACATACATCAATAACAGTTACTGTAATTGTTGTTAATTGTAGCCCTACACCTGCATGTATTCACTGCTGAAATGGTTATTTATCTGTCTTCTACAAATAAATGATTTCCTGTGGCTCTGAACTACCTATTAAAATAAAAAATAAAAAAATAAAAAAACAAACAAAAACAAACTGTGTCCCACATTCGGCTCCTTTTCCTCTCCATCCGTATAGCTAAACATAGAGCAAATTATTTCCCAAAATAAGTCCTAGAAGAAGTTGTAGTATTTCACAAGTTCATTTCGAGGATTCAAAGTAGTGACTTTTTCCATCGCCTCCCTGGTTGCCCATGATTGTTCCTTTCTGCTCACTTTCTTATGTGATGTGGATTGTCAGAAAAACACACTAAACCTGTGACATGACTTGCGCAAGCAGATGGGATATCTCCATGGCAACAAAGTGAAATTATAGGTAAAGGGTAGGCATGAGGAGAACGTGTGTGTGGGTGTGGGGGGGGGGAGTCGAAGTCTTACAATCAGCGATGACAAGCAATCACTTGGCAGTTTTATAAAAGCAGATCTTAAGTGTAGGGGAGAAGAGGCAGAAGAGTGATAGAAGAATTGGCTCAAGTGAGGAGGGTGGAAAGAATGCATGGATTGCATAATTACAGAAGGATGAGGTGATGAGCCTGATGAGCCTGAACGGGATATAATACAAAAGCAGGAGAGGGGATGTGTTTGAATGTGACTGAAGAGGAGGCTGAGTGAGTGGTGAAGGAAAACAGGAGAAGGCAGGTGGTGTTTAGCAGCAGAGAGAGGGCCAGCTGAGTGTACAAGATTGATTGGTGATTGCTCTTGGATTTTGTGGCACAGAGTGTGGAAGCAATAAAGGGAAAGGTGGTGGCGGTGGGGGTGTTGTAAAGGAGACGGAATATAAACTCCCAGATGCCAGGTATTTTTCCTACCGGGAGGCGAGACGACAGGAGTCTAATGAGTTCCCTCATAGTCGGGCGGGTTCCATCTTATGAATCACACAAGCATTTTTACACACACTCACACACGCGAGCGCAGGGGCATTCACATGAACGCTCATATCGCTGTAATGAATTACAGAGCTCTCAGCCTAAAACCTTGGCCTCCGTAGCTCATCACATGATACACGCATACATCATTTGGTGTGGCGGATCGATCCCTCTAAAGCCATTTGACACAAATACACACAAAATCGAATGCTACGTGACATACTCCATCACCAGCTGTACCCTTGAATCCCCACTGACATCCTCCAGAGAACCATTCACACAATGGACATCAATATATTGACGCAGTCTAAACAAAACTATGAAGTCCTGCTTCATCTTCTGTGCACTTTTTGGGTGTTTCCCTTGTTGGTAATCAAATTAGGAGCCAAGTTGTAGAATCTTTTTTTTTTTTTTTACCTCAAACAGCGATAACTGCATCTAAAAATCTCACCTTGCGTACTCAGTTCATATTATTGCCCTAACAGCTTTTCCTCTTCACTTGGATAATTAGTCCTCAAATATTTTTACAGGGTAACGTCAGTGAACAACCTGAAAATACATCTTTTTTTCCCTCTTTTCTTTGGATTACACACTTAACAGGGAACCTACATTAAACGGTAGATGTGAGCGTTGCCAAAGTGCTTTGAAGCATTAATTACATTCAGTCCAACTCTGACCTTCACTGGAATCTCTCAGAACAAGCCGCTGTCAGCTGAAGCACACATGAACAGCCAGAAAAACTGTATTAAACCTGATCGACACCAGCAATTTATTCAGCACAAATAATTTTCAAGTAGTGTCCACAGAGGAAATCGCAGCCCTGCACAGGATGGACAGACGGATGGACAGACGATTTCTCTGACGCGAGTTCCAATTTTCTTGCAATGAAACCTGGACACTTCAGCTGTCTAAGCTACATTAAAATAGTAAACTGATCAGATGAGCCACAGGTTAAGAGCTTTAAAATCGCGATGTTTAAGTTTCGGTTTTAGCGTGCAAATGTACTACCTGTATTAATATGTACATAAAATGTATTGCTTATGCCACTCCACAATTCCAGCATTTGGTTCATTTTATGGAAACCGTGAGCACTGAAGTATAATTCATCCAAACATACACTTTGGAGCAAGCACAAAATTTGATTTCTATGTTTGGCAACAAAAAAATTCAACAACATTCTGAAGAAAATAACTGTCAATAATGTGTACGGCCACCACGGGATCATATCACATCCTGACACCGTTGGGACATATTCTGGATGTATCTGGAGACTCTGCGTAAAATGACCTTGCTCCTTAGCAAATTGTGAGAAGTGTACATTACATGTGTAAGTGTGATGTTACGCCCGGCCTAGGGGAACCGGAGCGTGGCACAAAAAAAAAAAAAAAGTGTGACTCCCCTTCCCTGCTCCCAAGAAAGGCCAGTGCCCAAACGGGTTCGCAGTGCAACAATAATTTATTTACACAAAATTAAGGTACAGCGTCAGGGTGGGCCCAGCCAAAACAACAAACAGAGTAATCCATTTTAAACAACTTACCTAACAAAACAAAGGGGAAAAAATACAACAAATGTTACCTTCCTAACAAAAACAGGAGGAAAAAGTGCAATAAAGAAATTAGCTTCCCACCCCTACCACCAAAAGGACTGCTTAACTGAGAGTAACAAATATTTACAATATGTACAAACACAGATCAAATCACACCAGATGTTAGCAATTCACCTGAGATCGCAAAGGACGCAGTTGGGTTGGAAGCAGAGAGAGGCAAGCCCTGCGATGTCGTCAGGTGACGTCCTTTTAAATCGGGCGCCATCAGCCAATCATTCTCCACTTCCTGGGTTACCACGGGAAGAGAGAGAGCAGGTTAACAGCACCTCCCTCAGGGTGGGGAGGAGGAAACATGTACATCCAGAAAATACACAGAAAAAAAGTATATAGTATGACCTCAGGGTTGTAACAGTGATGTGTTTGAGTAGTTTCTTTACAGCCCCTTTGTCTGAGAATAACTTTGGTTTATGTGTGACAGATATGAGCGTGACAGTCTCTGAATAACGTGTGCTGCTAATGAGATCTGCTGTTATTGTCCTGCCGTTTTGGTGTTTAATAAAGATAAACTGTAGCGCTAATCGCACACAGCCCAGAAAGAGCAGATAACGCGATATAAACGCGACCAACTAAGAAATCAGGATTACAATAGTAAACATCAGAAGCATCTGTTCCTGTTGACTCAACAAACTGCACCGGGTGATGTTTGAGGTGGTGAAATGAATTAGACGACGTGTTTCTAGTACCTTCAGTGGAGAGGTTATCATAGCATTTGCACAACACTGTGCTTGGATGAGCATCGCTTCCAGAAAACGAACCAGTTCCTCAAAGCTGATTCATTCTTTTAGGAATTAAATCTTCGCTGTTAGTTTTAGGATCCGCCCTTTTTAAATGGTATTTTCACCCTAACAGAAGAACTATAAGACCAAATGCATGTGTGATACTTCATCGGTAACATCTACTGTCTGAAAATGTTTAAACACGTGACGAAAACAGAACCAGCGCCACATCAGTTATAACATGGCTTAACAAGGTCCTTGTCTGTAATATGTCAAATTTCAATAACAACCCTGGCATAAAGAATGTCCTAGTTGTGACGTCACACAGCCACGTATCTTCTACATCTGCAACTACACCTGCATGAAATTTCAGAGTCAGACCTCTGGGCCTAACCTTATGGGAGCTAGGAGTAAAAGAAGGGACCATGCACCACAGCAAAGTGAAACAACCTGTCCACAGCTGGTCCATGATCTTCAGCTTCCCTCCACTGAAAACAGAGTAAAGGGAAAATTATTGGCTGAAATCCTGAATGACTGGCACATTTACAGCGAATATCAGCCTGTTCTATTATGACATGAAGATGTCATGAAGCCCGTTGGCCTTCCAAATGGGAGCACTTGCTATATTACACTGCTGTCCAGTAGGGCTGGGCGGGATATGGATAATATCGATATAGTCGATACTGTTTTGTATACGATATAAGAAATACCCATATTCGTTTTACCGATGTTTCCTACCATCTATGTGTGTTTTGAACCGACCACAGTTTAACAGGAGAGAAAGGTGCAGCTCTTCACTCTTCTCTCTGGGTAACTGTGTGTGTGTGTGCATGTTGTACCCCTGGAAAACGGGGGAAAAATAACCACAGACGTGACTGGGAATGTTTCCTCAAACGAATCCCCTGTATGTGGGAGGAGACTTTACTAATCGACCACAGATCAGTAGAGCAAGACTGATTCAGTAGATTGATACATCCTGTTTTAAATTTAACAAAGGATTAAACAATATGAAATAAACAAGCCCTTTTTAAACATTTATAACCATGCAATCGCATGTGGCTTTTCATTTATTTTAACGGTTTCTTCTCATTTTAACATTTTTTATGACTCTTTTTAACTTTGTTTTTAGCCTTATAAAAGCATTTCTTTACATGTTGACAGAGTATGGATTTACGTTTTAACCATCCCTTTTTGCAATTGTAAGTGAGTGATTTTAACGTCTTTTAATATTTGACACTCGTGACTTCAACCCTTTATGTTACCTGCAAGGGCTTTTTTAATCCCAGTTCGACACCTACAGAGGTGTCACACACAGATGCACCATTTAAACACATATAACACGTGCACCTGCGAATGCGTCTGCCACATGTCTGAACAGTGGCAAGCTAAAATATCACCTCGAAGATGAAAATATTGATTTCAAAAATGGGGTGTCTGCCGTGAGCTCATCTGAGATCCAAGTGGAATAAAGTGTAGCGAGACATACTCCTAAACGAACCCACTCCAACGTAACCACAAAGGCCAATTACCATTAAGGCCCTGACTGGAGCACTTAACTGTTGTCAAACACATACACTACACATTGCTTAGCTCTATATATTACGCTTACCTCTTTTAATTACTCTACAGACAACAGACACTAAGTAATTGGAGATGTGAAAAAAACATCCATAAGGTGACAGGAGACACAAATGAGCTCATTCCTTCTTACATTCATTAATTTTCTTTCTCTGAGACTTTAACACAAAAAGGTGCCTGGCTTGGCTGTTATAAAGTTAATACTGTACAAGCCGCCTGCTACTTACTGGCTTCAAGCTGTTTATTTGAGCAGTTCTGTCCCACCTCCCTGTCACTGCATCAGATTGACCGTAGCCTACTAATAAAATAAAGAGAGATGCTCCCTCTGTGATGCTTGCGCTAAATCAATGTGGGTCCGTGCTGACAACCCCAGCCTCCTCTCTCTTTACTATGACACCAGGAATATTAAATTATGTCACCGCAGGGCCCACAAGCATGGAGACCGAGCAAGAGAAGAGATGGACAAAGAGCGAGGAGCAAAGACTGGAGAGCGGACAAGCTTGTATTAAAATTAAACTATTTTTTGTTAGGAAAAGAAAACAAACTGGGTGAC
>JAPQRN010000001.1:24477343-24502632 GCA_037367275.1 Coranthus polyacanthus
CAAGCAAGACATTCACATCAAATGGTGAAATACAGTGGTCTTCATCTCCAAATATACGTCAAGCAAAACTGTCTGCAAATGTTTATTTTGGAAAGTTAAGGATCATACAGCTAAGAGCGATAAACAGTAATGGAATGGAATTGTCGGTCTGGAATGGAAGTAAGGTTACAAAATGACGAGATGTGGCAGTACACTAGTTTTGTCCAAGAATAAGGTCAATAGAGAGCGTAGAGTTGCTGTATTTTTCCTTGTTTTCACCACTTAGCAAAGCACTCATTAAACCAGTAGCAGCCATTAACACAGGCGTAAAAAGAGAGGGCTGTCTTACCTTGAACCATGAAGTGTTGTTTTAAGCCTTGCAGCGCTCACAACAATATTAAATTCCATGGCACCAAAGACCTCGCACATCTCGGTTGTTCATTTATCCATCACACCACACGTACTGACATGGAGAAAAGGCTCTCTTAGGAGTGTAATTTGTTGCACAGGTGTGTTAATTTCATCATTAGCAACAGCTGTCGTAAAGCAGTGCTAGCCTGCATTAACATTATCTCACAAGTGTGTGGGGCTACCTCTTCTCTTCCTGTTTCTCCACTTTAATTATTTTAATTTTATTTATTAAAATGTGACTTAATCTACTTAGTTTTTGTGTTTTAGACAGTGCCACCCTGTGGCATGAAGGTTAGCTAAAAGTATGAACGCACTTCTTAAATCCCAGTTATACTAATAGAGAATGGGCAAATACGTCATGGTGCATTGCATTGTGGGTAGCAGCGGCCATAGGTGGGGTCGTGCAGTTGTCTCTATACTGTAGTTACCATTAGACACAGACAACGAAAATAGTAGATACTAGAGTGATAACAACCAGTATTTACTAGAAGAAAACGCAGATGGAACGCGTTCAGATAAACAGCAGGAGCTACTTGGAGAAAATAATGGACATTAATGGGATTGGTCCAAACGAACACGTTAGGTGATCTGAACGAGCTGCCTCACGTAGCATTCGCAGATGTACTTGAACATTACATTGACACTTTACCAGTTATATGTGCACTACATAGCACTAAACAAAACTGTATGTGCACAAGAAATAAAGACATTCAGAAATGAAATTGACCTTTCGAACATTTAACGTGGTAATGCAGTGTGTACAGTTAATATTCAGTTCAAGGTTTATGGTTTAATAGCAGACGCAGTGTTGTTCCCTGTGTTAGCTTGTCTCTTTTCATCCGGTTAAATCTTTCACTGTGCGTTGCTTTGACTTCTGTGCCTGAGGTTTAATGAAGTACCCAGTCAGGATGACATTCTAACAGTTCATATGCTGGTTTTCCTGGAAAAAACAAACAAGATTTATTTGACTAGCAATGTAGCTATGTAGCCAGCCACTTTTGCTAAGTTAGGAAAACTGAAAGGTTGCATTCCATTTGCAAAGTCGTGAGAACGGTCATGGGACTTGATAACACAACAAGCGTTCACCATTCCACTGAATTTTTAAGTTGAAAATTATATGAAAATTATATGTATATGTATTATATTATATATCCACAACACCGCAATGTCTGTCCTCATTCACTGATCTCTATCGAAGCCTCCGTGACCCCAAGTCCCACAGTGCCTTGCGGCACGATGACACGATCGCAGTCTCTATTGATAGACTAACAGGAGAGCAGACTCCACTGTTTATCAAAGAGTATCGAAGCAATGTAAGTTGTAAATTTTAAGTTTTTTTGACTTTATAATGTCCGTTTCAACAGAACAGAACATTAGCTACTCTCTGTCACCTCACAACCTCCGTCAATGTAAATAATCACTACAAGGAGCTTCTAATGTAGTTCCATTAATCCACACACACAAATTAATAATGTTCCCATTTAAAAATATAATACTGGCTAATAATCAAAATGAACATAACTAATTACATTACTTAAAGTTTGTGCAAGTTAAATCCTTGCAAAACTAAATCTCATCTTACATTCTCCCCCCTCTATTAAATGAAATGTGTCCATTTCAAAGCTAATGAAAATAAATGTCATGTCACCCTTTTAAGACAAAAGATAAGCCAAATTTTAAATGTTTAGCAGATGGGTAGCAGCATATATATAGTAATCCTTCTTGAAAATAAGCATGACCTGAGTACTACATAAAATGAGCAATACCTGAATAAAAAAAACAGTTGCTTTGAAAACAGCAGTGTGAATGGTACAGCGCATCCAGATCATTTAATCACACAGCGTAAAGGAAACCCATCTCTAGTGGCTGCTTTCATAAGGTCTTTAATCTAAAGCTATGAGGCATGAAGTATTCATGGAATTATTTTTAACATTTGAACCTCCTGTTTCTACAAAAGTGTGTCTTGGCATACACCACAGGTTTAAGTAGCCAATGCAGTAATTGTATCTATTTTAAGACAAATCATGGAGCTTAAAACAAGGACACACTGTGTCACAGTTTGGCAGAGAGGAGGTGAGTCAGAGATCCTGGCATGTCTTTTAATAACAGGCCAACTGAATGAATGAATAAGTAAGTTTCAGGATCCAACTTGTGCTTTTTTGCTTTCAATTTGGCACATTACCTTAAGCCATGCAGCCACGCCCTTTCTTCAAGGTATCTAAATTATTATCACTTTTATTGGCCCCTTAATTGGTATAAACTAATGCATAGCATGACTCGGAACTATGTCACCGTTGTAAATCTCTTCTCTGAAGGACAGTGTCTCACCTGTTATCGACTCTTGAAAACCAAGAGGGAGGCCATTTTATAAGGTAGATTTGTACAGAGAGAGAGGATATAACTACAACAAAACGTGTTCCTGTTATCACCACCCTGCCATAGTCCTATCACTAGCAACAGCAAAGGTCACAGGATACTTCAAGTGTTTCATTTTTAGAACCTGAAAAAGAAAAAAGTGAAAGCTTGAGAAAAAAATATTGCCGGTGTGAAGTTCACTACTGAATAACTTGGAGCCGTGTGTGTGAGGTAACCTTTCATTTTATTTCAGAATGGATATATTTTGCCATGGGGGGGCTCTTCCTGGTTTATTGCAGTCTAATGTAGCTGACTGGCTTAGAAAAATACTTCTTCTACTTGAAGGTCTTGCAGGGTGCTGATTACACTTTCTGGGTGAGTGGTCCATCTGGGCTGTTATGTTAAAATGTAATTTTTAGGAAGTCAAACTACAGCTAACACTAGAGCAGAACAAATATCACAAATAGCATAGCAATAATCAACATGAATATGCTTGAGATTTCCCTTTAAATAAAAGTAGACCTTATTTGTATACAATGATGAGCTACCTGAACGACTGTGATATAACCTTTTGGTCCTTTTTAAAACATTACATACACAGTTTAATACATTACAGTATTTATGCGTATTGCCAGCATTTCCACCTGAACGCTTTATTTTTGTCGTAGGCAAGAAATAAAGAATACTCTGCTGCTTTTAATGCACAAATAAAGCAATAAACCACCCAGGATTCACACCTGTTGACCTTGCCTTGTTCTATTTTATTCCATTTGTGATTACTCATCTGTAACCTAAAGCAGCCTCTAATATAAGGAGGCCACTGAGATGCTTGGAAATATGATGCACTGTAAAAAACCCTCCTAAGAGAACATAAACATTGATGCTGCCAGGATGGCTTTTTGGGATGAGCAGCTCTAAAATAATAGCCTCATAGCAGAGCTGACGTTCTGTATCACCCATATACATCTGTGTGTATGTGTGTGTGGATGTGTGCACATAGAAGTTTTAGGCTGCTCTGAGGCATCACAAGTATCACTGTTTAATGTTTAGTGGTATAGGCAAAGACACACAAAGTGAAAGAGGGTATGCTTGTGCACGTATGTGTGATGGCGGTGGGAGGAGAAAGGAGGGGAGGGTTGTGGGTAGCTCTGGAGCTTTGCATTTGTTGCCTGCAAACAGACGAATGCCTCTTGTCTCTTTACATTTCAGCCACTATCATTTATACGCCTTTATCTTCTCCTCATATACGTTGTGCACTTGTTTAGTGTCTCGAGCTCTCTGAATCTGTCTCTCATGCCTGCTCATTTGCCACATTTCCTGGTAAGAAGGCAGAAATTGGGAAATAGCACACAAATATTTGTCGTAAACAATTTTCAGCCATGGGTCGCAGGCCTGCCAGCGTGTCAGCAGGGGTGGCCCATCTGACGGGCACATATCATTGATATGGACATTGTCTCACTGTTTTTTTTTCCCACTGTCCCCACTGTGTTGTGTGCATCTATATGCGGGTGTGTGTTCTGTCCATTTGCTACTGAAGGGGGCTCCCAGGGGTCTCCGTCTCCAAGTAAGAAATGACAGAGAAGACAGCCAAATCTCCGTCCCTTTCTTTCTCCACCCCCCCCCTACGTCCCTCCCTCGCTCCCTCCTCCCTTCCTTGTCTATTGACAGGTCTGCGGCTGCAGCACCACGCACGCAATGAATCTCAATGATCCGGCATGCATCAGAAACCATTACCTGCATGGCACAAATGTACACTGTGAATATGAATCACCCACGGTGGGTGTCACTGACCATTTGAAACACACACACACACCCATTGCTAAAGAGTGAATGCTAAATATGTCCATGGTGCTCCTCTGCGCTCCACTCCTCTGTCAGTCTCGGGGAAAAATGGGGAGATCCATGCACAATGAAGCTCATGAATTATCAGCTGAGCATGAATGTCAACTATCGTGCCCACATGTGTATCCATCATTCTCATATGCTGATATGTCAAAAGATCAGGCCTCGCTCTGCGGGCCATGTGCCTATGAATGATATGTGTGCAAAGCTCTTGTCATTTACACTTGCAATCAATTATCCAAATAACGTAAAAAACGTGAAATACATGTACACATTGCACATTCCCAGAGGAGAGCGCCGTATCTTTCAGTGGTGTGGCCGAGGTGCACTATATATCTATTTGTCACACTGATAGTAAACACATAATTTCAGCACCTTTTTCATATACTTACATTTGATTGGATACATTCGGGCCTATAAATTTTGTTTAAATGTTGGAACGTGTCAGAAAAGAAATGCCGCTCACATCATTTATATTTCTGTTGATACACTTGCGCGAGTAGACGTTTAGACATTCCAGAGGGCATATGTTTTAGATGCTACACTATTTGTTTACTACCTCCCACTATGCACATCACTGTAATGCCCACAGACAGGGGAGCAATATCACCTAATACATGTCTAGAGACTCTGATAGAGTGAGGTCTACTACAACAAAAAGCATGCATAACGTTACCACGATACACTTTGAATGCATGCAGATGCTTAACGCAGCACTATAGCGATTAATGAGTAAATTAGTGGATGCACATATTCTTGTTTGTCTTGTGTCTTGTTACCAGGGATGGTAGAAACAAGCCACATTGACCTTGCACTCAGTGACAAATACACATTAATGCATGTCAGTTCAGATGTTCAGAATGCTATACAATGTGTTTTTTTTCCCATTATTTTCCTTTCAAAGCCATAAATGCATAATACTGTCTGAAGCACAGAAGAAAAGAAGAAAAAAAAACACAATACCTGAGAGGCTTTTCAGCAGTATAAAAATATATTCCCAAAGAAATTCTCAGATGTAAATGTGTTTTTGAACCGTAACAGATTTCTAAGTTTATATATGCATAGCATGGTGCATGGAGTGGAAAAGGGAGGGGATTGGGACTGCAGAGTTTAGAATTACAGCATGCAGATATGGATCAGGGTTTTTGGAATGATACATATTCATATGGGGGATGGGATTGGGGTCGGCCTGTTCTTTGGATTGTATTCAGTGCCCGCCTTGACACTTTTAAACATGCACGCACACACACACACAGAATTCTAAGCATGCCACCAGTGGAACGAGCGAGAGGACACCGAGGTTGCATTTTGGCGTCGACAAAATTACATAATTGTCTATTTAGACTTTCATTTAATCGAAACGTAAAGAGTTCTCATCATCCTAATCTGGAGTGGCATCACCCTCGCTAATCACTGCGGCGTTAGAAACAGTCTGCAGTGTCTGGATTATGACTAATCTTTTCTCACGTGAAAACAAACTTTTTTCACTTTTCCCTTCTCCCGCTCTCTCCCTCTCTTTCACGCACACACACACAATTTCACTCTTGCTCACGCCCCAATCCTATCCTTAGCCTTCCTCCAACCTCCAAGAGCCCATCACCTCCTGTTACGAGCCAGTGTAAATTGAATGCTGTGAATCAGGGCCGGTTGTTACTGCATGTGACTGGAGGGGAGCGCAGGGAAGGGAAAGGATAGAGAGAGAGAGAGAGAGAGAGACGGGGACTGCATGTCCCTGCAGCTTTATGGGCTGGTGTCTCACCAAGATATATCACCGCCTGGCCAGATAATACCATCATGTACATAACTACCCTGTGTGTGTGTGTGTGTGTGTCCCTGACGGTGTGTGTTATGTACTTAACTACCGGGTGACCTGCCGCTCAGCTCCTAATAAGGGGCATCTGGTGCTGTTTTACAGAATGGAGGAGCGGAGGAGGAATGGAATGGGGAAAATCTGTGGAGAAAAGGTACATTGCTCTATGACAAGGGCTTTTTGTGTGTGTGTGTGTGTGTATGTGTGTGTGTGTGTGTGTGTGTGGGGGGGGGGGGACATAACATGGGAATGTTTCCGAGGGCAGGAAATGGGTAAAATAAAAATATAAAGGGGTAGGAGTTGACAGAGAATGTATGTGACAGAAAATGAGAGCTCGGAGGGTGAATTAGGAGAGAAAATGAGATACGGAGAGAGATGCCGAGAGATGAGCACACACAAACAGAGTGAGAGAGTGAGATGGAGAGCCAGAGAGAGCCCAGATGAGGGAGTTGAGATGATGGGCTGGCAGTTTCCAAGCACCAGGCTGTTTTTCAGGGCTGTCAAGCACATTGTGAGGCATTGTTTGAAATGCCCAGGCTGATGGCTGACATATTCCCCATGAATCTAGCATGCCAGGCCGCTGTCCACTACACTACAGTCAGACACTCACAAAGCTGACGTGCCCCTCACGTCTCTGTATGTGTGTGTCGGCGTGTGTGTGTGTGCGTGTTGGTCAGCGAAGGGTAATTGGCTGACCTTGGCCCATCAGAGTGGCTGGGACGAGGAAGGGTGTGTGTGTGGGGAGGAGGAGGTAGAGGAGGGAAGTTGTAAATTTTGTCCCACGTCAATGTATTTCTGTCAGCGGCACTCCACTCTGGCAGTTAACTATTACCCCGAGAAAATGCGGAGTGCACGCGCTACCCTGCCTACATGCTTACACACGTACGCATGTGCAACACGAATGTGTAAAATGTTATCCACATGTGCACATGAGGCGCACTCACTGTACATAAACACACTCCATAACTCTGTCCGGTGCAATCAGCGGCCACACACACATCGGGTGAGTTAGTGTTTAATCTCCACCAGCACTAAAGTGTCTCCTACCAAGTCACATTCACCAATAAATGCAGACAAGGCCTGTGTTAAAGCAAGAAGCCTTTTTTTCTCCCAATGTTTCTTTTCCTTTTCCTGTTTTTTTTTCACTGTCTCTCACAATCTAACCCTCACTCTTGCGTCTCTGTTTCAAATTATTTCCCTTTGTTGGCTCATGTTCTTTTTTTATAACTTGCCTCTTATTCTCCTTTCCCTCCCTTTCCTTTTCCAGTTTTTACTTTACTGTACCTCGATTAATCTCCCCCCGCTTATCTTACCCATCTCTCACCTGAACTTAATTCTGACTTTTTTTCTAGCTTTACATCTCATTCCTTCCATACGTCCCCTCCACCCTCTTCTCTTTTCACCTGCGACCGTAGGGGGACAGCTGTTGGAGACAGACCTGCAGAAATAACTGTGTTACTCTTCTAATCGATACAGCCAGGCACCAGTGGCTACTGCCTGGTCCTGTCCAGTGTGTGCTTGTATAGTATGTGCCTGTGCAGTTGTGAATGTGCGTGTACTTCAGTCCTCTGGCAGAAGCAGAAACAGCAGATAACCAAACACATATCTGACTCTAACATCAGCACAGGACAGGATTTAATACAGGTACATCCCTTCCTCACCTTTCTGTCCTTCCCTTCCTTTACTCCCATCGTCCATCCATCTTTCCTCTTCTCCTACACACCCTCATCCCCAGCTTTTCCCTGTAATCTGAGTAAAAGGGAGAAGGGGGGATAAAACAGAGATGGAAATAGCGGAGTTTATATAGTATAATTTTAGCTTTTAGCTCGCATAAAAAATGAGCAGGCTGAGAAGACATTTGATAATGAAATACTCTCCCCTCTGTTTATCTTGGGCTGTCGCCGTAGCCGCCAGAAAGGCGCGTACACACACACACACACACACACACACAGGCAACACGAGCCAACGCACATGCTTACAGACAACTGATGATGTCCGTATTGACACCAGCAGTGCTATCAGCATGTGTGTGATGAACCACTAGAATTTGTTATCCAAGCAGAGGGGCCATAGAAGAGGCAAAGCTGGCCGCTGAAATACCCAAATTTTTGCCTTTTTTGTCTCTCAATCTCAAAGTCTGTTTGTTTTCTAAATCAACAACTCTCCAAGTCATCACAATTTCCAATTTCCATGTACAGTTTGTGAGTTCTTCTAATTTCAACGTGCTTGCAACACGCGGAATACATAGCCTTGTGGATCTGGCTACCAAGGGGCACTCCAACGAGGTTTAAAGACAAACAAACACTCATTTTTTCCGCTTTCCAAGACCCATTTAGCTCAATGGCAAAGAGTTGGTCCATCTGTCTATAACTCCTCTTAAGATGACTCTCCCTTCTCCTCCAAAGCTCTCTCTCCCTCCACTCATTTCTCTTCTGTGGCTAATGAGGATGTCGTCTACCGGGAGCCATGTTTCTCTTCTCGCTTTCTTCCAACAGCGATGGCTGAAATTTACTATTTTCCAAAGTGCTGCTTAATGGTGGATGGCAGTTTATAGGAGGTAGGGGAGAAAAAGGCATGGGGTCTCATAGTAGATTGGTTGAGGTTTCACTTGTTGAAGTCGCCTACTTCAGAAAAAAAGAGTGTATTATGAGAAGTAAGTGGACAATAGGGACGAGAACAATAAAGATGGTAATAATGGAGGAAATTGTAGGTTTTAAGACAAATATGAGTCACATCGTTTAAATAGTGGGAATGAAACATAGCAAAAGTAGAAGAAGACACACAGAAAGGGAGAGTGGATTAAAGGAAAAGTAATATTGAAAAGAGTAGAGACTAAGAAGGCACTTTGGGCTAATGGCCTACTGCCTTGACTGGCAAAGAATATTCAGTAATCTGCTGGTTTTATGTGGTTTTATGGGATTAACTGTTCAATAGCACTTATTTGGCTTTTACAGCTCAACACAGGTTCTATTTATAAGGCAGCTTTACAGAAGAGGAGTATGTGAGGGCTCACATCAGCGTTTCTAATCATTTTAAATGATAAGATTATTTTAAACGCTTAAAGTGACAACGATTCTGGCACCGAGGGGTCTCAGATACATAGTGGCTATGTTTTGGGAAAAAAAAAATAAGAGTGTATTATTGCAATTTTGCCTTAAGCTACGTTTAACGTTAAAGAATGTTAAGGGATCTTCATTGATTTCTTGAAGTTTTTTCGAGCGCATCAGCCGTGATTAAGTTTAAATAGTGTAAAAAGACTGTACATGAATTTTAAAAAAGCACATGTAAAGTGTGTCATGATAATGCATCAACTGATGCGGAAACATCTAGCACAGGTTGTGCTGTTATCACTTTGTGCCTGTTTCAGGTAGTTTAAGTCTACAAATAGCAGAGGAACACCTTCACCTGCACCCGCACTGATCTTATTAGGACGTAAACAGTGCTCCTGCTGAGTTATAAGGAAGGCTAAAACAAGGGCCGCATGTGTGGATGAGTCACAGCATCCATGGTTAATGCTATCATAAATTCCCAAGCCACAAACGCATCGGTAGAGTTAACATGTACAACATGTACACTGAAGGTTACCTCCATACATACAGCATATATAAGCTGCGGATTTACTCAGTACTTTGTTCACGTCAGTGTAGAATCAAGTGTTTTCAAATAAACAACTGCACAGCTGCACACATTGAAATATGACAAGATCCAAAATACATAAAGTACTGTGTATGTTTGATGTGAATGTATGTGTGTGTGAGTGGGAGTGTTTGTAGTGTGTGATTGCTCTTCCCTACTGTGAGCTGTTGCTATGGTGACAGTATTAAACACGTGCTGTTTGTCTACCTCCAGAATTACATTTTGCACAACCTAATGTCTTGTTTTTCAGCTTTTTTTTTTTTTTTTTGTGAGCCTGTGATAGAGAGAGAGAGAGAGACAGAGAAAGAGGAGGGAGTGATGCAGAAACAGAAAGAGAATGAAAAACAGACAAACAGAGGGAGAGCAAAACAATTAACGAGTGCATCTTATCATAGTTTCTGTTGTTTCTGTTGCGATGTAGGCCAACTATTATTGCACCTTCAATGTAATGGAACACAATTATTGTAAACAGAACGCAAGCAAGCTGGAATACTGGGAGTTTTTAGTCACACTGAAGAGAAGAGAAGAGAAGAGAAGAGAAGAGAAGAGAAGAGAAGAGAAGAGAAGAGAAGAGAAGAGAAGAGAAGAGAAGGGTCAAAACTATATAATTTTAGTAGGGAAAAAAAAACCCTTGTAAAATGTGTTTCTGGAGCTCCAACATAAAAAAGGCCTCTATTTTGATGCCACAGTTCTCTATGAAAGACGAGGCTCTCAACAGGCTCGGTGAGGAAATGCTTTACTGCCATCTTCTGGTCGTAGGAAGAACCAGTTATTAGAAATGCAACACATAGCTCTCAGATAATCAAATACAAATGGGATATGTATTGACCTATTGGAAGGCATGGACACACGCATGCATACTCAGACAGTGAGAGGCTGACAGATTTGTACACACACACACACACACACACACACACACACACACACACACACACACACACAGCCTCTTCATAGAATAATGGGGAGTCTTTAGAAATGCTGTCAGTTTGTGTCTGTTTCTTTTTATTTGGATGAGAATGATAATATTTCGAGCACATGAATAATTTTTAATGAACAGCGTAGTCTTTTACGTACTTAAATGGTGATCTGTCTTTTGGAAAACTGCACATTAGTGGGTGGACTGCAGTCTCCACACGCACACACACGCACACACACACACACACACACACACACAGTATTATTGCATACTGTCAGCATGCAAAAATCAATTTTTAATTTTGTTTGGGAAAAATGAAGCATGTAAAATCATTGGTGTGGTGTCTTCTAAAATGTGCATCCATACAGATGAACACACACGTGCCGATACACAGGGAAACACACACACACAGGGAAAACACACACACAAGCACATCATGTCCAATTGTAACAAATACACAGCTGTTTATTGATCCTGTCCTATTTGGTATTCATTATCGGCACCCTTTACTGACCTGACCACCTTACTCTCAGTCCATTGCCTATTTCTAACCTGTTGTAGGCTATTATTTCCTACCCGCTCTGAGGATGACCAGAAACACTGTTCATTACAGCCAGGATGCTATTAGACTTGCAAATGTCTGTCTTGCCTTACTCTCTCTGTTTCTCTGTGTCTCTTGCTCTCTCTCTTCTCCAAAAGTGCAGTCATTAATAGAGCTCTTCTTAACCCTGCAATTTGCCTTCTTATCCATGCGAAAAAAGCACCAAGGGTGGATGAGATCTGTACTGAAAATGGCTCTGGATTTTTGCTGGCATGTTGTGGTTAACGTGCCCGTTTAGTTATCACGTGGATTTTAAGAACAGGACGTTTCGTGCTCTGGTTGGAAACAGATGAAGCTCCTCTGCTTGAAGGTCAATGCAAATAACCTTACAGCTTGACCAATTTGGTGAAGATTGCACTTATTCAAAATACTTGGTAACAGAGTTCACATTAAGGTGCTACTTAAATCATGAATACAGAGATAATCTCAATGAAGTCCTTTCATTTACCTCCTTTACTTCGCGCTGCTCTGAAGGTATTAGCCCCTAACATCCCTCTGAATAGGAACTGAACTTTATGAAGTAATTATAAGTTAGGTTCAAGAACAAAGACCTTGCCTGATTCTCATCCAAAACCCCCTTTCTGCTTCCTTGCCTCCTGAGCTGTCATTAGAAAAACCACGGGATGGTGGACAATAAAGCTGCAATACCTCAATAAGACATTGCCCCAAAGCTTGAATCTCACTTTATGGCTCCCCATCCATGACGTTGTCTTGCCAAGACCCAACTTCAATCCCTATTTGTTCCTTGGTGCATCACCTTATGCCGGAGTCCTCTATTTCATCACTCTGCTTGATCTTAACCTCTCTCATCTCTCAAGTTTTCCTCTGTTACTTAAAGCTGCAGTGCTTGATGGTTTTGTAGCATGACTGGGCAAAAATTTCATAATTACCTTCCAGCATACTGTAATTCAAGTGATCTGAGAGGACAACAGACTTCTGCATGTGCTCCTTGGGCTGTAAAGAATGTACCCCGTGACGCCCAGATTTTGACCAGTCACAGGTGTTTTCAGGCAGGTAGGAGGGTTAAATAAGTGATTGACAGCTGTAATTACTTATCGCTGATCAGACTCTGTTAGACAAGACCTTAACGGGACTCTACTTCGCGTCTCAACATGGAAGCTTGGAAAAGTAGCTTAAATTTTCTATAACGGCATGGAACGACGTCAGGTTATTTGTATTTATATGTCATCTGTAGATTTGGACCCAGAGGAGAGAGGCTTGTATTTTCAAATTCTGGTGTTTTTTCCTCCTGATTTCAGCTCCTGCAGCTTTAACATGTCAAATTAATTTGCATATATAACTTATGGTATGTCTGTTGTTTGCTGATGATGTTGTTCTTTTTACTTGTATTTCTGTACTATTTTTCTTTTTAAAAGTTCAGTGTGTCATATTTAGTGACATCAAGTGGTGAAGTGGCAGATTGCAACCATCTGAATACCCCTCGCCTCACCCTCCCTAATGGACCCTGGTTCGAGTCAGCGTTTGTTTTGTCCATTCTTCACTATTTAGGTAAGTGGATATTAACTCTGATCCACACTCTGGAAAAACTGAAAAAAAGAAGAAGAAGTCCGTTTTGAGCTACTGTAGAAATATGGCAGACAGCGACCCTCCCTCTGTAGATACACAAACAAAAATACACTAATTCTTATTTTTCATGATTATAAACTGACAGAAATGTAATTATGAATATTATATTTCCATTTCTGCAATTAGATCCCATTAAACCCCCAAATCTTACACACTGGACCTTTAACTTCTTTTGTGACTGTTGTTACAGGAATCATTACCTCCAAAGCTAAAAGAGACGTTCAAAAGTCCAAGTGGACCTGAGAGTTGAGCTACTCCAATTGATCTTGGCAAGGATGCTGCTCAGGTGTCTCCCTTTGGACATAAAGCAGCTAAAGGCGAGCCAAATAAAAGACCCAAAGGACACAGAAATGATTACATCTCTCAGGTGGCCTGGAAGTGGTGTGCAACTCCCCCGGGAGAAGCTCAATGAACTTGACAGAAAAATGACATTTGGCTAGTTTTATTACGCCCTCCCTGCCCTTGTTTGCACAATTCTTACATGGCAAATAATGGACATGTGCGTTGGGTGAATGGTCAAAAACCCTTCCCAGTGTAATGGTGAATAATGATACCGGATGTGGGTTCATGTCCACTTGTCCACAACGAGGTATCCTGCTGAAGAGTAAAACACAATTCTCTCTGTCTCTTTCCGTTACTGGCAACGTGACAACCCCATGGCAACAGTTTTAGCAGAGTCAGCTTGTCAAAATCACCCCTATTTTACACATCGAGTAGAAGAAACAACTGTGCAAAAACAATTCTACCATGCAGGAACTGTCTGTACAAGTACTACAGTCAAATGTGAGAGTGAGGCATCACAATGACTGATGAGTCTACCTTTGTTGCACATCACACCTCTCTTTCTTAGATATCTCACGGTTACTGTATAATAAAAAAGTGAAGTTCAAACCATGAAATGATAAAAACCTCTCAATACTCTTCAATTGTGCTTTAGTCACTCAAAATTGTGAAATTACAATTATTTTTCAATTGTTTTCCTTCTTTACTGTGTGTCCTTGAACTCATCTTCCCTTAGAATGTATTGTATATATCTATCGCCTTTCAAAAAAGACTACAATTCCACTGAGACCATTTTCAGTGGCATAAAGGTTTTTTTTTTTTGTTTTTTGCTTTGTTTTTTTACAGAATTCAGCTGTGCAAACTGAAGTAAGCTCCAGTGACTGCCACCTTTTTTAAGCATCATCCTGCTTGTCACACTCTTACCGACATGTTATAAAAGTTCTGCTGGTTTGTAACAGGTTCACCGGCTAAATGTTGATCACTCAATCGAACTTAGCTCTGAATTTTCAACCCTGTTAGCTTCCACTGTGTTACGTCACATGACAGGGGAGAAGAATTTAATGGGATACTTATATCAGGGTGAAACGTGTTTCTTCTTCCTGTCTTTTCTTTTGCCTGTTTTCTAATTCTTCAAGTCCCTGAACTGTGTGTATGCAAGTTGAAGACATCGCTATTCGAATAAAATGCTAAAAATATGAAAAACAAGTAACAACACTGATGAGGCTAAAAAGCTACATAGTAAAAAACTACCGTGCTCTGAATTTAAGTGCAGTGTTAGTACTTGGGTGTTAAAGGCTCTTATTTGTGTGTATTCTGCTCTTTTACTTGAAGCATTTTTTTTTTGTCTGAACAATGTATCAAATTCATAAAGGGAAGGAAAAAGATGATCACAATTATCATCCGCACGCTTCCTCTCAAAGCAGTATATTTTAAAATACAGGCAAAAAAAATACACAGAATAAAAGTTCAGAATAGCAAAAGGGAAAACTGGATATACTGAAGTGAAATTACTCAAACTTTATTACAGTAGTAGTAATTAAATCCATTTACACTATTACTTTCCACCACTGTTTGTGTGTGTATATGTCAGCCCACCAGGCAATATACACCATAATCTTATACACTGAACACAAACAAAGCCACCAAAACAATCATTATATCATGCAGATGCTGGATACAATGCAAACACATAAATATTCAGACAAGGATGCGGAAACATAATCTTATGCCCACGTACAGACAAAATGCCAGGCCTCCTTTGAACATTACACATGTCATTATAATACATTGTGTTCACGTTTCGCAAATGCATTCACATGAGGAACCCATACACAAAACGTACACAGCAGCACTGTTGGTACATACTAAAGTCATTAGGAACGCTGGCGCTTGGGGCCACAATTAAGACTATTGTGGCTCTTGTAATCATTTTCAAAATTCCACCATCTGATTGGAGCAGACATATCCAATCCTGCGGCCAGATTCTTTTCATAAAGAGGGCCAAGACCTCCGCTCAGTTATTATCGCTGAAAGCACCAACAGTATGTGTGTTTGCGCATGTGTGTGTGTGTGTGTGCGCTGCAGTGCGAGGGACAATATATCAGAAGGACACTGGGAAACTTGGTGTGTTTCATAATAACCTGAGGATGTGCATCCTTCCAGAACAAATTATTTCTGAGCTAACAAAACTAGCTTCAATCAAAACAGAGGACACGGAACAATGTGAGGAACTACTGTGACTTCAGAGTCTGAAGAGTCTATAAATCTCGTCCTGCATTTCCACTCATCTCCTCTTGGTGGTGGACTGAGAGAAACATCATGAATGAGCACATGCAGAAGAGCCTCATCGGAATAATTAACCTGAATATCTGCACAATTTACTTGTTGGCACACTGTCCCAAGTACAGAATTCCAAAGATCGAGTGGAAAAGGAGCTCTTTTCAAAATCAGACCTATTGATTTTCATAAAAAAGTTCCATTCCCCGCAGTCTACAATCACCACAAAGCAGCAGTATAATTTCCTAATAAGCACACGCTATTAGATGAAATTACAGAGATTTTCAAAGATCTCCCTTTCACCCCCCTCACCATCACCACACCCGCTGCACCAATAAAATTGCTGCCTGGTCATTTTGGCTGCATTACCTGTCTGCTCTCGTATAATAATGTAATTATCCGGTGACCAGCGTAATAATCTTGCTGAATTACATCGTGACCTCTGCCTGCGTGGCTTGCTTTCACAGCTCGTCACTCCACGGGGTAATGGGGAAACACTGGGCCTAAATGAACTATGTCTGATGAACCAGTAAGTGCAAGCGTACACATAACGGACACAAACATGCTGAAGAGGACAACAAGACACTCAAAGTAAAAAAAAAAAAAAGTATTTATGAGAGCAGGGGCAGAGCGATTACTTGGCTGAAAATACGCGAAATAAGCAGACATGGCTCTCCCTTTTCTTTTCTCCTTGTCTTTGACTTTTCTGTTTTTCTCTGCTATTCCCGTTTTAACTGCTGCTTTGCTGTCTAAAACCTGACACTGTTGTTCCTCAGAGATAGAGACTAATATGTTATTTAAGAAAATAAGACTAAAGAGAAAGCGATACGTCACAGGGGAATAAGGAAACAGAATAGAAAGCACGCCTTGATGGTGCATATAGAATATCCGCTCCCGACCACAATGGACTCCATCATGTCTGTAATAGAAGACTACAGTCTGTATATCAACATGATGCAAGAGCAGTTGCATTTGTTTGGATAAAAGAGCTCTCTAGAGGTTACTGGGTCAGCGTTTCTCTTTTTACCACTTCGTTTTCGCTGCTTTGATCTTTCTTTTCCACCTTTTTGCACTTGTTGTAATTTTTTTATATATATAAAAGAGCTAGTCAGATAAATGGTAAACATCTAAATTTGTATTTAAGGCAAATGAGCACACTGAGCTTAGTGATAATCGTCTGAGTGTTGTTGACAGAACATAGGTTCAGTAGATCATTTTTTAAAAGGGTTTTTTTTTTTGCTCTATATGACATTCAACCATTTGGTCATAAAACGTAAGGGAGTGGAAGAAATGGAGAAATAAGACAGATAAGAACAGATGCGTAAAATTACATCGGAGGATGAAGCTGCTGTGTTCTTTTTCTATTCTTGTCAACACAGACAACGTTTGAGAAGATGGTGTAAGCGAGGTGTGTCGTCACCTACTGTATTTATTTGCACTGGAGTTGATTTGATGTGAAACCGAGATGCGTTTTAAGGTTGTTGTTTTTTTCCACTCGGGGCCAGGACCATTTGACATATGGAATTCAGGATGGTTTCTTTCACGCTCTGGAAACAAACACTGTTAACTTCAACTAGGGTATAAAATTGAGTTTCATGACAGTAATGCCACCTTCAGATACTGTATAAATGTGAATTGTACAGGCAACTGCCACTCATTTTAGCTTAGTTAACTCAACTGTATCAACAGGCCAGGTTTCCATATATAAATATATACATTATATACGAGGTAGAAAACTAAAACAGCTTTTCTCGATATTATATAAGTTATTGCATATTTATTTACAGTATAACACATAATACCTTGGTATCCGTAAACACATATACTCACTAACTATTATTTCCATAAATGCTTAAAGTGTGTGTTCTTCACCGGTACAAGATTTACACTTTGACACTTTAAACCAACATATAAAAGTCCATTTGTTAACTGTAACTCAGCATTTACACTTCCCATGTTTCCACTTTCACAACACTTGCACATAAAGTAATATGTACACTTTATACCTCATACTGAAGTCCATAAATAAATGTTTTTCCATCTCTTTTATTGCATAAATTGAAAACATAATGTATTCTTTAGCCCTTTACATGGCTGTTAAATCACTTGAACGTGTCCTTAGCATTTCTATTGGACCTATATGTACAATAGGGTGCCATACTTGCTTAAAACACAGCAACTATAGCATAGCATGGCAGTGTATTGCTAAACTCACCTCTTTACTGCAAAGCTCAACTTGAAACGTTTCACATTGGTACACGTGATTCATGACACACTTGACTTTGTGTGGTACATGCATGTGATTTTGAGGAATATTATCCTACCCAGACAGACAAAGAGGCAGAAATGTATTTTTCAGACTGGGGGGATTTATTTTGCAGTGCCTGGGGTTTTAGGTTCCTTGCAAGAACTACTGACTCTCTTGTGATCTGATCTAAGAAGAGCATCAACAACATGACAGAAATACAGTGAATTTGGCTAAAATACTCTTTTCATAGTACGACAATAAAAAATAAAAACAATATGGGGGTATCTATTATTACTTATTTGGACTAAGTTTTAACAATCCATGTCCCAACAGCTAGTTTTGGCAACCGGGGATCAGACCGCCAAGGGCCCCGCCTTCAGCTGCTTCCTGATCCACATAGCACCGGACCCTTACTAACCATCCTGTGGGTGGTGGGTCCACAGGAGGGTGGAACCATGTGGCTCATTCAGGATGGGCCTGGCCACCAGGCGCTCGCCTTTGAGCCCCTTCCCCAGGCCTGGCTCCAGGGTGGGGCCCTGGTATCCCCAATCCGGGCGAGGTAAACAGTATCCTTGGTGTATGCCTTGTGCTTGTGTTTGCCTTGGGAGACCCTACCAGGGGCTAAAGGCCCCGACAACATGGCTCCTAGGACCTAGGATCATTGGAGCACGCAAACCCCTCCTTCACGATAAGGCGACGATTCGAGGAGGAGCAGTTAGGATTCAGAAGGGTCTAAATTGATTTATTAAGCTCAAATATTTTCTGAAAAACTAAATGTGAAGATGTGAAAAACCTCATAAAAGCCATATTCTGTATCAAGGGGATCCACAAAGATCTGGTTTGGCAGATGCAGCAGGAACTAACACTAGTTAGCTAACGTTAGCACATTAGCTAGCACCAAACTTTGTTTTAAACCAATGAAGGTTTAATTGAAACTTTACTTAAATTTAACTTAACTTTACTTACTCAACTCCATCCATTTTCTCTGCTCTTTATCATCAAACAGACAGTGGTTGAAGGTCAACTGAATGTGTTTTATGGACTCAGGGACACAGTACTGTACCATGTTGAATACAGGATAATGAACATCACTGGAACCAGAAAAAGGAAATTATGTCACAGCTTAACAAGCGGATAGCTACTGACATACACACTGGATTAATAAAGAAAGATTAAAAGGAAATTGTTTTTTTACTGACACCACCTGAAGTTGGTTGGTAGCTATCTTAAATGTTAGTAACTCATATGGTAATGTATTTTAAAATTTGCCCTTTTACCAAATATAAATGGTAGTAACTCATTGGTAAATGGTTTAACATGCTGAATGATAAAGGGACAAGATAAAGTAAACTAAACAACTGGCAAGAACTGAGATGTAGCAGCATTTCACAGCAAATTGTGACCCTGTTATAACTTCTTTATAAGTGTTTATTATTGACTTATACATTTTTTAAAACCTAATTAATAACCTTATTAGAAACAATTTATATACTTATAATTGTAAAGTGGTACCATAATAGTAAAGCTCAAGGTGACTGCTTCATACTGCTTGTTTTGTCGTCTGAAAGTTTTTTCTGACTCTGATTTGTGTAAGACTAAAAGTTCATTTAGTTTGTGGAACCGCTGCATAAATAAAGTTAGTCATTATTCTGTCATTATAATATCCTGCAAGCTTTAGAATTGAAAAAAGTATAAAAATAAAAAAAATGGAGGAAGGAGGGGTTGGTTGCATGAATGCATGGGCATAAAAATGAAAGTCTGGGAGAAAATTAAAAGCAACATGAGAGAGAAATATGCATCAGACAGGGGAGAGAAGTAAGCTGGGAGAAAATGCACAGACAGAAGGAGAAAATAAGATGTCGAGAGAGGAAGAAAGAGATTAAGAACGCTGAGTGGTGAGTAGCTCCCAGGCGCCCCTGTTGTCTCAACATTCCAAAAGGGAGAGAGACGGAGAGAGAGACGGAGGAGAATAGAGGGGAGATGACAAGACAACCAGACACCAGCATCAAAGCGGGTCAGAGGAAACCAGGCTTGGAAACAATATCAAAGCCTTCAACAAGGGGCACCAGAGGAGAAGACAAGAGCTGGAGTGGCAACAAAGATGCAGACGTGTGTGTGTGTGTGTGTGTGTTTGTGTAACAAGTACACACACACACACAGTTCCGTGCGTGTCTAATAATTGTGCCTTTTTGAGTCATTGCATATCCGCGGTCGTGCGTGTTTGCATATGTGCATGTGTCGGTGCAAAATTCTGGAGCGCTGACAGAGCAAACACACCGCTGCCCCCCCCCCCCCTCTCTTCAATGTGCAGACGAGCCCTTGGCAGCCCAACTTGTCCGAGCATCAGAAAAAAACGAGGCTACCGACACAGATGGTCAAAAGTGGAGATGCTGGAAAACAAAACGGTTTTGCGGTTCACAAGTGGCAGTCCGCCAAAATGCCAACAAAGCCGAGACTAAGAGGTCCCACCAACAATATGTTTAGTTAGATATGAGGATGTTAAATGGTTTGGCGGCCAGATTTACCCCATAGAGTCTGGGGAATGTTTTTTTTTTTTTACTTCATTTTTGCTCGACTGCACAGTATTGATTGAGACATGTGGCAGGAGCTGTGAGCTGGATTTGAATTTGCAAAGTGATGAGTGGCTATACACTTTAGCCTCCTGAGCTACACCATTAAAAGAGGAGCACAAAGGCAGTTAGCTTTTGTGTGCCAAAAATAACAAAAAGTTTTAAGGATGTTGTTTAGCACTGGTCATATTATAAGAGACATTTGAAATTTGGTCCCGCAACATTATTGAAACTGTACTAAATAAACCTTTGCTTCTTTGCTGTTTTTTTGTTCCATATTGAATTTGCAGCTACTGAACCCAGCCTCTATTCTTTTACAACTGAGCTTGTTATGAATAGCCTAAGTGATTTTATATACAGCAAATTGGAAGAATATTTTTCCCATTCCCTCTGTGTCTCTTCAGTCCCTTTGAACAGTATATTAAAAAGATTTTTGTTCAGTTTGCAGCTTGAAAATGTTACCTAGAATACATCATACTGAACAGTAGCATTTTCCCCATTTGCTTTCCTGGCAAATAACCAGATAGTTGGTGAATGTAAAGATTGGTCCTGTAATCCTTCCTCTCAGTTTCCTGCCCACACCTGAGCGTGGATGATATTGCTTCATCTCCCCGTAAACAGTGGAACTGACTCGAAGTGAAGAAGCAGTGCCTTTGAGAACCCGTGGTCGCTATGAGAAAAAACAACAACAAAAAATCCCTCTGCCCCTTCTCTCCGCATCTTTTTCTTCATCTGTGTTTTGAATTGCACACAAACCCCAATACGAGAACTCCCTGTTACCCATTCATCATGTTTAGGGGAAACCTTTGCTCTCTGGTATGGAGTCTAGAGTGCACCACTGGAGTAATTATAGTTAGTGTCTTTTAGCCTTTGAAAATGCAATATACACTGATTGATACAATTTGAAATCATGCATTAAAAGGGGGGGGGGGGAATTAAATAAATATGAACTTATTTTCAATTTTACAATTCATTGGTCTCAAATATAACAGATAAGATAGTTTCAATATTGTGATTGCTTTAATTTAAAGGTCCAGTGTGTAAAATTTATAGGGATTTCGATGGGTTCCAATTACAGAAATGGAACATGATATTCATAATTATGTTTTCATGTGTGTATAATCACCTGAAAATATGCTACATTATTATTGTTGTTGTTTTTTTTCATTTTTGCCTCAGATGTTCATATCTACAGAGGGAGTGGGGTCGCTTTTCACAGAGTTCGTCATGTTGCGTGTGTTGAGTGTGGGTGAGTGTATCGCCCAAACCTAAAAAGCCCACAACAGACTGCACAAACACTGGCTCTAATGAGGGACTTTTGCGCAATGCAATCTGCAACTTTGTCACTAGATGTCACTAAATATTACACCCTGAACCTTTATGACATGACAAGCCCACAGTGATGGAACTTTCATGGATGTGGTGGGTTTTCGTGCCCTTAGTAGAAGTGAGATGAACAGGAAATCTGGGTAAAGAGAGTATGGGAATGATATACAGCAAATGGTCCGGGGCCAGAACTGAAGGTTCCCGCAGAAAGGCCTTCCACCAGGTGAGCCACCGGGGCACCCTGGAACCTCAGCTTTGAATGGATATCCCATTCTCACTCCCAAGTTGTCACATTCTGCCACTTGGTCATGATCCCTTAGTTTCTGTTTTCAACACTGGGTTACCCCTATAGCATCACCTTGGGTACCAGAGATAAGTCAACTTTGGAAATTGATGACAGGGGCCAGGTGATGTTGTTAAGTCTTAAAACCTGAGCAGTATGTGGTTGGGGTGGTTATGGTGGCACACTAAAGTTTTGTGGAGTCATGGGAGAGCAGGGTTCGTGTCCCATCTCATGCTGTGTTCATTGTTCATTTTCTGTCTTTGTCTTTCTTATTTCAACCCCTCCCTATGATCCTTTTCCCCTAACCCTAACCAAGTTGTTTTTATTCTTAAACCTAATAAAATCCTAACCATGACATTGACACAGCCAAGTATTATATTGTAAGTATTGCTGCTTCTCTTTGGGTGAAAAAAAGGAAATCAATTCCTATCTATGCATGTTGTAGCTGGGCTCCCACAATCATAATGTCAACACAAATAATGCACTGAAATATATCATTTACTGCAAAGTGAAAAAAGGAATTCATAACACCTTATGAATTGCTACACATCCTTTGATTTATGTACTGTACTTAAAGAAGTATGTTATGCATCCGAAGTATTTATGTCCTGAAAGGTATCTATGCATGTACTGGATGTGTGTCCATTGCAGTGTTGGGTTTGTGTTACAGAAAAAAAAATAATACAGTATCTGCTTTTGGATGACAGTTTGGTAAGGCCTCATTTCCTCCATTAGTAAACTGGCATATCTGGATAAGAGCAGGAGATATATGTGGGAGTGAGTGTGTGAGTGAGCATGTGTCAAAGATGTGATGGTACAAGAAGTGAGGAACAATGGAAAAATAGGGGCGGGGGGGGCAAAAGTAAAGCAGACCATAGGTAAGTGAGGAGGAGAGAACAAATTGAATGGGAAGAAGAAAAAGGGAAAGAGATACTGGAAGAGACAGATAGTATAGCGGTAAAGACGGAGGCACTTAAGGATGAGAGTGAAAGAGAGAGAGAGAGAGAGACAGAGAGAGACAGAGAGAGAGAGAGGGACAGGCAGTGAAAAAGGGAGACTAAATTGACTGCTGCGTGTCACATGGAAACAGTCCCTAATTGGCCAATCAGCCGACCCCAGATTGAGCCTGCCGTTTTCTCTGACACCGCAAGAGCACCTGTACCTCACTGACAGCAGCTCACACACACACACACACACACACTTCTTCAAACATAACACCTGCCACCATTACCACCTCTTCATCTTCTCTCTCCATTTCTGACATGTACTTTTAAGAAAGTAAGAACGATCTCTGACAGCTGGAAGCTGACAAAGGGGGAGAAGAAGAGAGGGATGGCTAAACAGTGGAAAAGAGAGTTTTTTTTTTGTTTGTTTTTTTTCCTCCAGAAGAAGAGACGGGTAGAAATAAGTCGTCAGCTCTAATCTTCAGCTGTTCCCACCAGCAAGGTAACCTCTGCACAGGAATATTAGGAAATAAATATAGAACATATCATATGTCGCATAAAAATGCTGTCTGAACGTGGAAGGGTTCATAATTTATCCACCATGAAGTGAGAGGACACATTTCATCTCGGCTTTGAATGTACAGTCACTTAAACAGACATGCCAGCAAATTCAAACTTATTCGCGTGAAATAAATGTCAACGTTTATGTATGATAAAGTGCAGAACATGTGCGTTCAACTGGGGATTTTTGTGCCCGAATGTACATTCAAGAAGCTGCTGAAAAGTGTTTTTCCAGAGACGTAAGCAGAGTTAACAATAAAAGGTCTATATTTATTATTTATTCTTATTTTTTATTTTACAGCACAGAATGGGAGAATCAAAGCCACTCTCTCGCTGCACCCAACTCCCTGTGTTTGCATAAGCCTATTATGACCCATACTTGTGCTTTATCATTAAGAAACATTTAGCAGTTGTAACCCAGAACCAGAAGTAAGTTTTGTTTAGTTTCTTTTGAAACAGTACATTGTTATACTTCTAAAATACTATTATTATTTTTATCTGTGTCATGTCTCTTGCACTGGCAGCAATTTGGGAAACATTACACGCATCACAAGTGAGACTAGGGGAATTAATAGTCAGAAAATAGCTGTAACATTTACTTAATAAAATAGGCTAAAGGAAGTTCTAACAAATATTAAGCTGAATATTAAACATATTTAAATAATTTATTGATAAAATTTTAACCAATTTCAGTAGAAAAAAGTCTATATCTATGTATAATATTATACTGAGTAGGCGTAAATAAACTTAATGATACTTTAATGATTGAGATGTTTAGTTAGCTGTTGCTATAAAAAAAAGTCTAGCACACATTTATTAAGAACTAATTAATTTTCATATTTTAAAACGTTAAATCTACCTAATTATACGTCACGTTTTTGCCATAATGTGGTCATATCAGAGTAGGGAAAAAATGTCTTTTGTTTCTTTTTAATTTTCTCCAGACCCAATCAATTAGTTAGATTTCAATTTTTTTTTTTAAATCTGAGTATTAGTCTGGACAGGGATTTAATATTGTAACTATATTTTCTGCAATAGAGGTCACTCTCCCTCGGCCAGGACTGAGTGGCCAAACATGGTACGACACTGCTGCTTTAAGAAACCATGAAACCTGGAATAAAACAAGCGATTATCTGCTTAAATTAAAGTCACATCAATGTTTTTCCACATTAAACAAACTGTGTTCTGAATAATATACAAAATCCAATACCTACTCAACTACTCGTTCTGTTTATTTTAAGTCCTCGTAAATGATGGTGAGTTACAAGCAGCTGCTAATGACGTGGCCAAAACACTGGCCACGCTTCACTTTACTTGTAGCCACTTAATAAAGTGGTAACGATACACAATCTTTCAGTGGTCAAGTAAAAAAATTAACAGAATGTTAGCTAAAAAGTGTCCAACTCTCTACTCTTGACTGTGTCTCAAATCGCACACTTCTGTACTTACACTTACTATTTTGAGTGTATAAGTGCGTTCACACTGTCAGTATTTAATACAATATAATACAAATACAGTAGTAAATAATGCGGCACATAACAAACTGAAACTTCAGTTCAGTCAGGACCACTCTCGTCAAAAATGTTCATCTGCATAAGTTATGTGTAATTGGCGGTATGGTTCTGTTCTGGGAGCTCCCTGCCCTTCCACGTGCATATGTG
>JAPQRN010000001.1:24502732-24524019 GCA_037367275.1 Coranthus polyacanthus
CTGAGCTTGACTTCATGGCTGAGCTTGACTTCATGGCTGAGCTTGACTTCATGGCTGAGCTTGACTTCATTTCTGAGCTTGACTTCATGGCTGAGCTTGACTTCATGGCTGAGCTTGACTTCATGGCCTGCCTGAACTACTGCTACGCTCCATTTTAATGACATATATTCTGGCGGGCGGGAATGCTCCGCTGAAGCAGCGAAGAACATTGCATTGCCATTTCCAGTTATGATAAGCGCACAACGGCCTTTTTGATTTGAGACCCTAACACTAACTCATCGAAATTTTCGCACTGCACAAGTAAGTACATTATGCTCATGGAAGTGTACTAACGGAAGTACACGATTTGAGACACAGCTTCTCTCTCTTACTAACATTAAACAATCGTTTTTATCAGCAGTTAACTACAATTTCTTAGCTAAAATGTGTCTCTGGACTCTGGACACATTAACATTAGTTTCTCTAAAAGGCTAACTATTTGCCTATTAGCTGTTAGCTTACTGGTAGTATGCTAACTGCTTAGCAACAATTGAGATGTGGCACACTCACATTACGGGATTTGCAAAAACATTTCATTCATCTAAAAGACAGAGTCTCAAAGACCACAACTAGTCCTTGAAATGGCCTTTCAACGTGTAGTCTTCTTAAGTATTTTATATTTAAAGAATATATTTGAAGGACCCTGATTTTGATTTTACTGGGCCCACTAACATCTCCATGGAACAATGTCTTTCTACTCAGTGCTGGTGCTCCAGCTATGTTCTGTGTTGAACTGCATTATTTCATGCACACTTTCACTATTCATGTTTGCAATAGAACGTGACATTTTTTCCTACAGGTTTAAATAATTCAGCAGTCACGAGATAGTATGTTTGACATGTGTTCTGACTGGCAAAACAGAAGCGCGCACTATTTTCTCACTGTGCGACTCAAAAACATGTCCAAAATAGCTTTACTTGTTTACTTGTCGAATACATGACACCATGCTGAAAATGTAGTAGAACATGAAGGATGCTCATCTAGACAAGAGAACCATTGTAGCAGTGAAGGCGTTTGATTCTTTGCTATTGGGAACACACACACACACACACACACACAGCAAGGGTTGATTTCTTGCTAAGAATGATGCAGTACAAGCAGACCTAAGGTTGCTGTGATCTCTGGATAAATGGCCTCTGGTATTACTTTACTCCGCTCAGTGCATGAATACATACACATGCACACACATACACACAAACGGCAGAATGGATCTACATAGTACAAAGGTTGAGAAATAATTTTAAGAAACAAAGCATAAGCGCAGATGGATGCTCCCCACTGCCTTCCCACTTACGCAAACACACACAAACACACACACGCGAATACACCAAAGGGAGATGAATTACTGAGTAGATGGGATCTGACGTAACCCATAGTGGAAGTAGGTCACATGGGGGAGACAGGTCATCGGGGAAATAACACTGCACTTGCACTACCTTTCTCTCTGCCTGTATCACCTTTTTTTTCTCCAATATCGCAGTCTTTCCCTTCGTTCCATTCATCCTCTGTCGCTTCATTTATCTCTTTTTACTCACATCACAAGTCAGGTTCAATTATTTTATCAGCAGGACTACTAAACAGCAATAATGCCGCTAACGCTGTATTCAAAATGGAAAGATTTCAAGTGAAACAACAGTGTAACGATGCAATCGCTTTTCAAAAATTGATCACGGCACGCCTGCTGGTAATCACTGAACTCATATTTGCTAAGGATCCCGTCTGCACATCCTGTCTGTTGTCTCTGGTTCTAAATACAGATTTATCTCGTTCATTTTCTTGGTGGAAAGACTTGAAGGGAATGCAATAAAAGAAAACCTCATTCCAAATCATACATCAACTGAAGAAACCTTTTCCTTTTTAGCATTAACAATGAAATAAAAACAACACGCCCTCTGGTACATTTTAAAAACACTTTCATATTTTTTTGTCCATTTATGTTGACATTTCAGGTAATGTGCTGTAGAATCCAGGAGCTAACTCTCCTCATCTAAGTGTGCATATTTGGTAAGATGCGGAACTCTGTCAGGTTTTAGTGGCCTCGAATGCACGTCATCTAATACATGCAGCAGTTGAACAGGTGGCAAGCCACAAACTTGACAAGTTCTTACTGTTTTTGTAGATAAGAAGATATGTAGATATATAAGATATGCAAGAAAATTGCATTTTGAGGTACATCTTCATGAGAGCTGAAGTTTTGTGTGTGTGTGTGTGTGTGTGTTGAATTATTTATCTTTGCTAAAACCACAAAATTATTAGTTTAAACTCATAAATCTTATAATGGGGATTATAAGAACTCCATAAGCTTCATAAAAGACCTCTTAGTGAAGGACTGGATTTTGTCATGGAAGTTAACAACAGCTAAGTTGGTTAAAGGTCCAGTGGGTAAGATTTAAAGGGATTTAGGAGGATCTAATTGCAGAAATGGAATATAATATTCATAATTGTGTTTTTATTAGTGTATGATCACACAAAACTGTAGCTCAGAACAAACGTCCTCTTCTTTTTCGGAGAAGAGGACGTCGGAGGTGCCCAGCGTTTGACTTTGGACTAGAGTTGATATCCCCTTAACTGAAAATCCCTGAATGGACAAAACAAACACTGGCTCTAATGAGGGAATTCTGGGTTTTTAGCAGCCGCCGTAAGTGAGAGCAGTTGAAATCTGCAACCTTACCGCTAGATGTCACGAAATATAGAGCCCATTTTCACTTACAAGTGGTCATATCCTGCTGTTTTAGCATCAATTTTCAACATGTAGGGTAACAACAGAAGTCCATATAAGTCATCGGAAATTGATGACATGGGCCAAGTGACGTGGTTAAGTCGCAAAAAAACTTAGTATGAGCATGAGTAGTATGAGCAGGGTGGTTATGGTGGAACAACAACGTTTGTGGACTTATACATAGGAGACCGGCGTTCATTGTCGCATTTCATGCTGTGTTTATTTTTGCATTTTATCTATTTGTCTCTCTTATTTTAGCCGTTCCCTCAACCCTTTTTCTAACCCTAACCAAGTAGTTTTTTATGCCTCCACCTAACCAAACTGTAACCATGGCATTGTCTGGTCTGCACGTCGAAAAATGACACCCTGTGTGTCAAAATGTGACTCCCTGGCCGTGCGTCAGTATACGTGACGAGTTGGGAGTGAGAATGTGTAGGAATATATGACGCACTGAACACTTAACAGCCTAGAAGTGACATTAGGACTTGTGCTTTTTTTTCCCCCAGGGTCAAAAAACATTCAGATAAACTTCTTCAAAACAAAAGGTGACTCTTGCTCTTTCTCTCTCTCTCATTTTACTGCATATATTTTCCCCTCCCAGCTCCCAGAAAGACGGGCACAACCTTAACCTGCAATCAAACTCCATCCTCATCCTCATTATTGTGTCTGTCTGATACTTTCTTTTTCTTTTTTGCCTTTGCATAATTTACACTCGGCTCCTCTTGCATAAAGTCACAACCCACGACAAAACAGTCTCCTTCGATTCCAACACGCACATACACAGATGTATACCAGTGTGACTGTCTATATGCATGCGGTAATTAAGCCATCTGGATATCAAACCAGCTCGCTTAGCCTCGGGGTGGAATGACAGCAGCGCTGCGGTGTGGTGTGTATGGACATACCGTGAGTGTGTGTCTATATGATGTGGCATAAGGCCAAGCTACTGGCTGCAGCAGTGAGATTCTGTCTTTAGTCTCTATCACTCTGCACTAATCCAATTGTCCAAAGAGAAAGAGAGGGAGAGAGGGAGAGAGAGAGAGAGAGAGAGGGTAAGGGTAACGGTGAGTGGAAGAGAGAGTGAGACAAAGAGAGAGAGAGAGAGAGTCCACAAGGAGGGGGTATTCTACAATTGGCTGCTCTCCAATTCTAAATGGCAGGCTGGATGGGGATATCTATTAGTGGGTGAGAGTACAGCAAACACACCCAACCATCCCCGTGCACTCACGCACACACACACACACACACACGCACACACACACACACACACACACACACACGTGTTAACACTCGCACACAAGCAAAGACCCATATTTTACACGCCCACAAGCAGACACATAAACAACTCCTCTCTCATAATCACACGCATTACAGCCGCGACAACGAGAGTGCACACTGACAAAAAAAAAAAAGCACATCTCATACTGCATGGAATCAAAGAGGACCCAAAAAAAAAACAACAACAACAACAACAACAAAAAAACTGTAGAAGCATCAGCCAAAAGGCAATTAGAATGACAAAATGACTCAGCCTTAACACTTTTCCCTCTCTCGTTCTGTCTCTATAGCTCTTCAGCAAGGCTTGTCGATGTGGCAGTATCTTAAGGTTTGAGTGTTGTTTGGTGAAGGCTTAGCCCATATTGCTGGAAGATAGGTCCCACAGTGCCATCTGCTGGACAAATCCCTCCTAATATAGCGTCATAACAGTAGCCCCTGCTCATAGAACATTACAGTATGTGATTCATTCTACATGAAGTGGTGCATGTACAAATATATTTTTATATACACTTTGAAATTAGCTGCTTGTCGTGCTTGTGTTTTGAACGAAGCAATTAACTGAAGTAATTAGGGGGTTAGGGTTATAACAGAAGAGGTTTAAGGCGAATAGAAATGTATTAGACATCATTTGAAAGGGAACATCTTCTTGTTTCTGCGTTTAACATGTGGCTGAAACACAACCTCAAGTACGTCAGTTTAAACATGGCTCAAATGTAATCTAATCCTAACCCTGACCCTGAAGTGGATCGCCCCGTGACCTGCCGGTTGTTAAGAAGTTTTAAATGTACCTCTGATATAGTGTTTCATAACTAGCAGTCTACCAAACACATAAACGCAAACTACGTGATGTATAGATGCCCTAAGGTTACAGTCCAAGCCAGTTATTTATAGTTCAAGCTTTAAAACAGCAGTTCCCAAAGAAGAGGCAGGGGCTGAGCTGATGGGGCTTTTTCTGTTTTAGTTTTTTTACTTGACAAGCACAAGTGTAACTAATGACCTTGTTAATTGCAAGTTATGGATTGCAAGAACAGAACCTTCATTAAGGTCACTGGTTACCCTTGTGCCTCTGCTCTGTTATGACAGTCAGATTGTACCTTTTGCGAGAGAGGTCCATTAGTCTGCGTCGTTTGAAACACGAGTTTCCTAAGATATACCGAGACAACAAAACTTGTAAAGTACAAGGTGAACTTTTGAGACGGAAGCAAACAACTGTTGTGGCGCACATCAGCCACCTACATGAATAAACATCCATACTTTAGAGAGAGTCTTTTGTGTGGGATGTCATCACTTTTATCCTGATGCATAAATATCAATTTCAGGCCTTCCTATTTTTTTTTTTTTCATCTTCAAACTGCATCCTCCACATCCTGGGAGAGAGAGGCAAGAAAACCCCCTTTTAATATGTGATCGCAGTTAAGCAAGTGGCCATGACAGTCAGCTAGTGCTTCAATAAAATTAATTTCATACTTAAGGTGAGATTCGTTTAACAGTAAGGTATAAGAAATGTAAAGTATACTCCATCATGGCAATGTTATCACAGTGACTTGTTGTGATATACAGTCCACAAGACCTGAGTTCTGTTAATATTACAGAGTTGCCAATATCCTGTTTCCTTGACAGTAGTGCTGTGCTTGTGTATTGAGGGTCACTGTGGTGTGTTTGACTTCGGCTGAGAGTACACTTCATGTTAGCGGACCCAATAACATTGCATAACACGAGCCTTTACCCGCTTCATTTCCTGTCGTAATACAAATCAGCAAATGTATTTTTGGAAGCAAAAGGAGACGAGGAGGGAGTTGAGAGCACGCGAAGGTGTTTTTTGAGTTAAAACTATCAAGCTGTGATTTTACACATCAGGGAAAAATAATAAGAAAACGATGAGTAAGATGAGACGGGATAAGAAATTAAAATTTCTGCGGAGACATGAGGCTGTGATATGAAGTGAGAATGCCGCCCGGGCTGAGATGTGGGTGCGCACGTTTGTGTGGAAAATATTTATGTGTATGCGCATGTGGGTCTCAAACAGACAGATGGACAGACAGAAATAGCAAGAAGATGAGAGTGAGATATGGAGGTATGCAGGGAGAGAGAAGATGGAAGGGAGCCGGTTTCAGAATGAAAATGAGCAAAAGGCGAGTAAGAAAGAGACTGGCTCACAATTTAAAGGTGGAGTTTGCTAAGAAAATAAGCCGGAGTTCATATTTCACCATCACATCGGTGACACTGATATACTTGTGCTAAATTAATTTATCTGAGTGGTAATAAATGAACACAACCAAATCTTTACCCAATGTTTTTTTTTTTGTTTTCTATTACACACATCATTACCCTGTACCAAAGATGTTTCTTGTTGCTAAAGATCATCTATCACGTTTTGCCAATCTAATTTTGAAATGACACACAATCACAAACACAGACATAGTTGGAGAAATACATCTCACTGGTGTCGCTTTAATAAAAACATGACAATTGTTATAAAAATTGTATTCTCTCATGTTACGGGTTCATTTTGTGGAAGCTGACCCTAATGACCAGTACATTATATCAATCAACATACACGTAGATGTCGAGGGGGGGGTCTCATGTGTGTCTCACACATGAGACACATTTCATTTCATTGTGTTTTTTACTGTGTATTGAATGAAATTGTGTATTGTGAAAACACAATGAAAAACACAAAGAAAAAAAAATCAGTGTTTGCATCTTTTGTGGCAAACACTAATAATCTCACTCTCTGACAGATTGTGTGATGAGTGTTTTAATCAGATCTGGTCAAAATGTGTCTGAGGCCTTTTCTAGTTTTCAATCAGCAATCATCAAAACACACACATATCAATCAATCGATCGATCAATCAATCAGTCAAGCTTTTTACCCAGACTCTGGGTCTGGGTAAAAAGACATGACATACAAAATATACAAATATACAAATCATATACAAAACACACATACGGTATGCTTTGAATGTGCCGAAAGTTTAGAACGTGAGCGGAAATCCTGCCGAAACAACAGAAAACATATGAGCTACTGAAGTTTATTAAAATGAATGAATGTGTCATTGATGGGAACAGGTGTCACATTTAAAGAGGTTAACTTCATCAAACAAAAGACACAAAAGAGGAGTAAATCAGGCCTATGATGCATGTATGTGGATAATATAGAGTTAAATGAGAAACGTTCATCTACAGGAGAATAATTATTGCTGATTATATTCTCACCTGGGGCTTGAATTTTGTGTTTTTCTCTACATAAAGACATTACATCATAAACCAATATCAAAAAGGCACACACTGACACATAAAAAAATCACCAGAATGCAGCAAACTACATTTTCTGGGACAGGACCTCCAGACCCCGTAATGTTTGAATGAAACCTGCACTCATGTCAGACAATACGTATAAACTCACCACTTAACATGATGCTAGTTTGGTTTACACGAGGCTAAGCTAATGTAGCAGATCTAGCATGTTTTAGTTTCCTTGAGTCACACAGCCAGTGTTTGTTGTTTATTGAGGCCTGGCCTCTTTAATGATGAAGACAAATGAGCTCATTATTAAGTGTTTGCATGCATGTGTGAGCATGTGTGTGTTTGTGTGTTTGCACATGAACATAAAGCTGCCGGTGTTCTGCATGACTATGGAGTGTATAAGTGTATAAGATGTTTGTGTCTTCTTAGAGTGTGTGTGTCTATATGCAAATTCTAACCTTTACCTTCTTAAAGCTCTGTCTCATGAGGTTAATTGCTTCATTTAGCCTTAGCTGTTGAATTTTCCCTCCTTCAAATGCTATTCTGTGTTCTATTTTCTCATGGCTGCGTGGCAGGAGATTGTGCTCATGAGTGTATCATCTCAATATAAGCCCTTATGATCAGCAGCAGAGTGAGTGAGTGAGGGAAGGGGTGGGGCTGATTCTCCTCATTCTGTTTAATTGTATTATAAGCCCATATGGCTGCGTTGTACAATATCATGCTTTTGATTTCTCATCATGTGAAGCTATTATCAGACGCTGTTCATTTGCAAAGCATATTTACCATAAGCTCGATACTTTCATGGATGAGAGAGGCGGCGAGACAGAGAATCTGAGAAGTAAATTACCACTGAATGCATTTTAATCTAAAGAGATCATGTGGGGATACATTTATGGCTAATAGCGGAGTTATTAGCACAAAGTGTGCATGTGGGAAGGTAGAAACCACACAGCACATTTTGGCTGTGCATGCAGGAGGTGCTGCAGTCCCACTGCTGGACATTAGGGGGGGCTAAGAGACAGAGGGGCAAATGGAAGTATTCTTTTGGGGGGGGGGGCATATATTCTAAATGAAACGATTAAATAAAATGAACAAGCATTTATACAAGTATGATACTTGCAGACATAGTTATGAATCCCTCCACTTTATTTACCATCCACTGGTCACAATAATACCATACAAAAACCAACTTCCAACATGGAACTGCATCAGAATGTGATATTTTTGATACACACACACACATTCAATAGCAAAATTAAATACAATAGTTTTATAAAATAAACGGGATTGAGGAAAAGAGACACATTTAGTGATATTAAGACATGCAGTGACATTATAAAAAATAGACATTTCTTTTCTTTCTTTTTCTGTACAAACATACATGAACACATATAAATATATAAGTAAAAAAGAGTGTATTTTTAAAATACAAAGGTCAAATTGTACAGTTACATTCCATAATAACAAAAAAAACAGGAGACATAGCACAATATTCAAGTGATTTTGCCTTTTTCCACAGACACTGTACAATACTGTACACTGCAAAAGCAAAAATTAGATCACACGACTGTTAGTTTCTCCCGGCGGAGTCTGCTCACACGGTTGTAAACATTATGAATGAAGAAAGGGTACAGTTTTCTTGATGGATTTCCATTTGAAATCACTCATTCAAGCAACTTTCTTCGAGAGACTGTAATAACAACTGAACAATCTTGTTCTTTGAGCACTCTCTTTGATGCTTTCAAGTCACTTCGATCACAACTTCAGTGCTGTGTTTTACTTTCCTCTGCGAGTCTCTCAGCGCTGAGCAGATTTTTGGTAAAATAAACAAGATGAGCATTACAGTGAATAGTAAAACAGTCATTGGAAAAGTTTATGTTGGCACAAACAACAAGCATTTGTCAGAATATGTGAGATGTCCCCCCACCCCCCAGCACACAGTGAAACCATGCTGTGTCTTCTTTTTTCTCTCTCTAGTTCTGTCTGACGTCCTGTAGAAGTTTGTTGATCTCGTGGACCAGCTCACTAGCGTCCATGCCGGCCTCGTGTCGGCTCTCGCTGCGCTTGCCACCCTGATGGAAAACACCTTCAAAGTCGTCTTCCTCGTAATTTTCCGGGATTTCCTCCATGGCAGGCAGCCATTTGAGGTGTGGTGGCTGTCCGTTGGTGGAGGTTGAAGTGGAGGTGGAGGATGATGAAGAAGTAGAAGAGTTAGAGGGGGTAACGTGGTTGGTCCCCACCGAGCCACTTCCTGGATTTAGATAGTGGGTATTGGCCGCCCATGCAGCCACACCTGGAGGGTAAGCTGGACCTTTCCCACCTGGCAACAACCCCCTCCGACTATCCTGCGGAACAGCGTTGTTACTGTGGTTACCGGCTATGTTGTTAGCGCGTCCGCTTCCCCTCTCGTTGGTCGATGAGGGTGCAGGTGGGCTTGTTTCATTACATTCTGCGTATGAGTCCATATTAGGGGGGAGGAGTCGCTGGAACACACTGTTCATCTCTGTGAGGAGGGAACCAGCCCCTCCTCCAGCTCCACATGCATCACCACTTCCTCCTCCGGCAACAACTCCCCCAGCACCCGCTTCTTCGTTCCCAGACTCCTTGCCAAAGGTGGAGAAACTCTTGCGGCGCTCGGAGTCAACGGAGGACTGGTCATCGTCCAGCTGGGGCTGCTGCTGGGAGGATTCCTCCCCGGGGATGTACATGTTGTTGCGGTAGTCAGAGGAGGAAGCAGGCAAGGAGAGAGGGGGCATCCAGCACTGGTCCGAGTGTCCCAGGACACGACATTCATCTGTGCACAGTCTCATAGCTACAACACATAAAAAGGAAGAACATAGAGAGTGTCAGATGCAGGTCCAACAGAAAACTTTCTCTGTACATGAATAACCTTCGACATGACTCTGAGGAATGACCGAAAAAGAACAGAACTCAAAACAGCTTCAACAGAGACGAACTTTGTTGAAAAATGTTTGTTGTTGTGGAGAAAACATCAATATTGTTAAAAAATACAAGAGGTCAGTTGTTTTTTTTTGCATAGAAACAAAGGCAGATTTACTTTCAGGTCTTCTAAACCAAGAGAATGAACACTCTAAGTGCAATGGCTATTTAATGTTTTATATAGTTATTATTTATCCTTTTTATGCATTTTGTTTTCTCCTCATCTCTCGTGTTGTTTCTTGAAGGACCACTTTTCTGGTGTTTACAGGTTCGAATGAAAGATCTCGGGGCAACACCAGGTACAAAGACAATCACACAGAATAGAAATATAAATAAATGATTGCCAGTTTTCACCCAAAAGGCATTTCAGGCAGATGTTAATGTAATATTTGCCTGCTCTGCCAAGCATGTCTGCATCTCCAACTGTGCAGTTTGTTTGCTTGTTTAGCTCTTTTATCATATCTAGTGTGAATAGCCACGTTTGCCCATCTAAATAGAAAAATCTAAACAAATTAAATCTATTGAAGAGAAACAGGGATAATCCTCTCTCTCGGCCCATTATCTCCTTTCCCTCCCCTTTTTTTCATATTAGCATAAAAGATAGGGAAGGGAAAGGGAGGGAGAGAGAGAGAGGGGAGGAAAGGAGGGCTGCAACACCTCCAAGTCTTTCTCAAAGGGAGAAAAAGATACAGAAAGACTGTCCATGTCCACCGCCCCTCCCTTTATCCATCTCAATAATGATGGAGAATACATTAACAAGTACAGAAGTGAGAGAGCGAGAGAGAGAGAGAGAAAGAGAGAGAGATGTGGAGGAGCTCTCGAGCATGTAGGAGAGAGAACGAGAGAGGGACGGAGTCAGCGAGAGAGGGAGAATAACATCATTCTAAAAGCAATTACTATGAATTCTCCTCAGTTCAGACATGAAAGTGCACCACTGTCACTCACCGGGGGGAAAAAAAGAGAAAGAAAAGAAAAAAGAAGGGAGGGAGGAAAAAAAAAAAACAGCACCCTGAGACGCATACCGATGAGTGACAGGCGACTCATCTCCGCTCCGGGGAGGATTTTACAGACACGACTCTATCTTAAGGGCAGATAACGCACACACTTGCACGCACACAAACAGCAAGGCACACTGTAACCTCTCTCAGTGTGATAACGAGCGTGGAAATGAGGGCTGTGTGGAAGAATGGGGCTGACTACAATGGGGATTGTGTTGGCAACAGGGTGAATGGAGTGCCTGTGTAGGCCGGTGTAGAGACAAATAATGGGCTTATGCCTGACGCTGTCCACGGTGCTGAAATTTGTCAGGCTCCAGGTACATTAGAGGGGCTGGGTGTGGTCTGCAGCAGCAGCAGCAGCACATATTGCTTGGAGTTCATTAGAGTGTGATCTCTGTGTTTTAGTCCAAAACATCTGAAGCAGCTGTTGAATTTTTAATTAATCAGGTGAGAGTGCTTTGACAAAATGTATCAGAAAGAGTGACTTTTGCAAAGATAAGTTTAACCTGAGGTGCGACTGTGCTCTGAGATGACAGGTGAGCATGACACGCTGCTACGGAAACGTGTTTTGACTCAGCTGAGTGGAGCCAATTTGGCAAGTCATGGTAAGGTAGGTGAGGAGAAAAAGAAAAAGAAAAAAAAAAACCCAAACAAAAACAAAACAGAAAGTGCTGTGCTGTGCAGCGCAGCCACTGAGACTGACAGAGACTGTCAGGATGAGTGGTTTTTTTTTTTACGTCACCGCTGCGTCTCACCTGGGTGGAGTCGATGGTGCATCTCGAGGTGTATCAGGTCAGAAAAGCCCTCCCCCAGTAGCAGTCTGTCCACGGGGGATTCCCGGCCCATTTCACAGTCACTGTCCCCCGCCTCGCTGTCCCCACGGCCACTGTCCTTCAGGCTGAACTTGTCCATGTCTTGTAATGCATACCTGGGTGGCACCATTTAAAAAAAGTTAGTAAAACGTATCAATCAGTCCAAGACAATGCTTCAAAAACACAAATTACTCTTTTGCATTTGCAGGGAAATATAAAGCTGGATGCGTTCTGTTTGCAGGCTGATAGAATCAACGATCACTGATTCATGAAATCTGTCCTTCGAGGAGACTAACAAAGAATGAATCCATCAAATAAAACTTAACGCTGCTTGTGAAATCCGTCAACTCTCTAGACAAGGCTCGGCCCATAAATCCTCCATGCAGGTAGATCCCATCAGTAAATCTATCACAACAACCACTAGGGGCATACATAAATCTATCATCTAGGAATCATGAGGGAATACTGTGATGAGCAGGGCCAAAGAAGTGATGGATTCACACTTTAAAATATGAGCCCAAATGTTGTAGAAAAAGTACCAAGAGCATTTCTGTGACATTTAGACAAATGGGTTGCAAACTTCTGAACTGAATGACACTGGTATGATAACAACTGGGACATGAAAAAATACATTTACACACCATCAAACCATGATCTACATGTAACTGAGCAACCGACAGCAAAACTTCACGACAGGTTGTTGGAACATGTAATACACAATGAAAAACAAGTGGTTTAAAAAAGTAAATAAAAGATAATCTTTTAGGGGGAAGAGGAGGGGTCTGAGGGATAGGGGTAAATTACCTGTAGCTGCGGGAGTATTTGTTGCCACGGAAACTGGGTCTGGGCTGGTACTGGCCCTGATGGAGCATGGACAGAAGCTGTGAGACTTGCTACATCCAAAAATAACAAAACAAAAAAAAAAAAAAAAAAGAAACAGAAAAGGAGGGATGAATAACAGATGGGAAATTGAGGGTAAGAAAAAAAAAAAGAGAAACAACACAGAAGACAAAATAATGGATGAGTAAACACAAAATGGATGATGGAGAGGCAGCTGAAAATGGATGAGACAAAATGGATGACGTTAAAAAACAACAAAAAAGGGGGTGAGGAGGAGGGTGAGTCTAGATGAATATGGAGACATATGACTGAGGGGGTGAGCGGTGGTTATGATGGAGGTAATGGTGACAGGGTGTAAACAAGGTAAAGACAAAGACACATCTATAATCATCAACAGTTTTAATGAGAGTCAGTTTGAACTACAGGGCAGTGTTGATTAAGTCACTGTCACACATGGAGATGAGTTAATTTGTTCAAACGGCGACAGCTGTGTGAAGATGAGAGAGCTGGTGTGTGTGTGTGTCAGAGAGAGAGAGTGTGTGTGTGTGTGAGGCAGAGAACTGAGAGAGAGAGAGAAAATTTGGGAAGGGGCTGAGGGACCAGATTTGAAATGTCTGAGAATAATTTGCTTCTGTGTATGTGTGTGAGAGAGACGTGTGTGTGTGTGTGTGTGTGTGTGAGAGAGACGTGTGTGTGTGTGTGTGTGTGTGTGTGTGTGTGTCGGTGTGTGTGTGTCGGTGTGTACTCACCTCTACTGGTGGAGTTGCATGTGCCAATTCCAGGGCGAAGCTCTCTGGAATATGATTGGACGAGATGGTCACTAGGCTGTTGAGAGACTGGCGGCTGTGGTGATTCTGTCGGCTCCCCATCTGGGCCCGGTCCATGGGGGGTGTGGCCGAAGGTGAGCGATGGTGAGCTCTGATTGGCAGGGTGCCATTCACCGTAGGAACCAGGGTGATATCGCCTTTGTGGATCTGGCGCGCTGGCTTCTTTGGATGGTGCTGGTGGGTGGACTCTGCCACCCTGCAGTTGTAGGAGTGTCTGGTGTCCTTCTTCTCCCGGTTGCAGCGAGCTGCAAACACCACCATGATGACCAAAAGGACGGCACAGATGGCCCCCAGGGAGATGATGATAATCAGGGATGCGTCAAGGGAAGACTCCCCCTGGTCCATCACCTGGACGTGGTTCTCCATATTCTCATAGAGAGTGATCTTTAGAACCGCCTTAGCACTGAGGCTCTCACTTCCTTGATCTCTGACAAGGACCGTCAGCTCTGCATGCTCATGAGGGAAGTTCTCCAGGCTGGCGTTCGCGTGGATTTCACATGTTCTGGGGTCAATGAGGAAGAAACCTTCCTCGTTACCACTGATGATGGAGCAAATGAGCTCTGCATTGACCCCTGTGTCACGATCGGTCGCCCTGACCACGGTTACTAAGTGCCCTGCCTCTGTGAACTTCGATGCAGGTACGTCAGCGGTGAAGTTCCACAGCTGGGGCACAACAATGACTGGTGGATTGTCATTCTCATCCAGGATGTTCAAAATAACTGTGGCGTTGCTTAGCAGTGGTGGTTTTCCCGAATCTTTGGCTTGCACGACAAAGGAGATTCGACTAACATCCTCTCGGTCGAACGTACGTAGAGCGTAGATGGCGCCATTCGAGGGGTCAATGGTGACGTACGTGGAGATGGAACTCCCATGAACAGAGTTCTCCAAGATGGAGTAGCTCACCTGTCCATTGGCATCCAGGTCTGGGTCGGTAGCCATGATGGAGGTCAGATATGCTCCAGGGGCATTGTTCTCTGACTTAAAAATCTCATACCGGCCTTTCTCAAATCGTGGGGGGTTATCGTTTTCATCAGTTACATGCACAGTGAAATGTTTGACAGTAGAGAGACTGGGAGTCCCCCGGTCCTCTGCCACCACTGTCAGGCTGAACTCTGACCTCTTCTCTCTGTCCAGAGATACATTGGTTAAAATCATGTAGTTGTTCTCATAAGTCTTCTGCAGTTTGAAATAGCCTTGGCCATGAAGTTTACACTCTACTTCTCCATTTAACCCAGAGTCCAAGTCCTCCACCCTAACCAATGCTACAAACGTGTCCAAAGGTGAAGCCTCAGATATATAAGCCGCGTCCCCGTTTCCCTGGGAGGACATGAGATTAATGCTGATGTCTGGCTTATTGTCATTCACATCTACCACTTTGACCAGGATCTTGCAGTGAGCTGGCATAGAGTTTGGACCCATGTCCTGCGCTTGTACATCTATGTCATAAGAGTTAACAGTCTCATAGTCCACGCGCCTGATCAGGGTCAAGTGACCGCTGTCGGGATTGATTTTGAACGTCTCCATTATTTTGGGGGACACGTGACTGCTGAAAGAATAGATTATTTTGGCGTTAGTGCCGTCATCCGCGTCAGTTGCATTCAAGTCAATGAGCATAGTGCCAACTGGTGAATTTTCTGGTAGATTTATGACATATGAGGACTTCTCAAAAACTGGGCTGTTGTCATTAGAGTCAGCAACACTGATTTTAAGGAGGGTCGAACCCGTTCTCGGGGGAACGCCCCTATCAGAGGCCGTGTATTGAAGTTCATAGCCCGAGCGCACCTCCCGGTCAAGCTCCCTGAGCACCACCAGTTCAGCGTACTTAACCCCATCAGTCCTGGACTGGATGTCAATCTTGAAAAAATTGTTGGGCTCTAAGGCATACGTGTACAGCGAGTTCTCCCCGACGTCGGGGTCTGTGGCGCTGTCCAGGGGAATGCGCGCTCCCACGGCCGCGCTCTCGGAGATTTCTATGGGGATGACGGCACGAGCGAACTGGGGTGCATTGTCGTTGATGTCCAGCACTTCCACTTCGACATGAAAAAGCTGCAGGTGTTCAGTGGGTAGTGTCAGCACGTCGAACTGAATAGAGCAGTTGAGATTCTTTTCACAGAGTTTCTCGCGGTCAATTTTGGTCCTGATGCTGATTTCTCCGTCCTGCTCGCGCACCGTGAGGAAAGACGAGCTCCCTCTTTGCATAGCTCTGAAGCGGAGTGACACTGTGCTTGGAAGTTTCGCTAGAACATCCGCAACATCTTCTTTCAGGCGTGCTATAACCGTGCCAACCTTCTGTTCCTCATAAATTTGATATTTTAATGTCTTACCGGTGGCGTGTTGTGTTGCCATAAACAAAACAGCCAGAACTTTCCACATTCTGGATAAAAAGAGTCGTTTCATTTTTGCTGCTTGCATCTTTGTGGAAACCAAAAAAGAGCCCAAAAATACCTCCAAAATGCAGTCAAGTCAATTCCAGTTTTAACTAAGTAAATGCTGTAGCCCCTCAATCAGCGGCTGCATTGCCTTTTCCGCGGAGCGAGAAGAGGAAAAAAACATTCGATTGTTAAATGCAAGATCTCTTTTAAGTTGTACTAATTTCCATAAAACAACATCCGAAATTGTTTCTCTCTGTCCTTCCTTGTCATACAGATCTGTTGCACGCATCCACTGTGCGGGAGAACCAACTGAGTGACACCGAAATCTGTGCGTCTTTCTCTCTCTCTCCTCCCTGCGTCTGGTCTGTGCGCCGTGCGCTCTCTTTCGCTCCCTCTCTCCGTTTGAGGTGCCTCAGCGCACAGACTTGCCCAAAATAACCCGCCTCAGACCAACTAGTTGTACATCAGCCACGGCCCCCTTTTCACATCCCGGGAAAGACAAACGCTTCTTAAATCAAAAGCTGGCTGGTGGCCACTCAAACTCCAGAGGAGATGAGAAGGAGGCGCAAGAGCGGAGGAAAAAGAGAAAGTGGGGGGTATGAAACCCCGCCCTGTGGGGGTTTACTTTCCCCACTTTTCAGAGTAACAACCATGCCCTTACAATGGACAGGGAAGAAAATAAACTCGGGAAGAAAACATTCATTCAAAGAGCATACCCTGCCGTTTTTCATTGCAATAAAACCACAGGAAGGTTTACGAGTTTCTCGCTTCGGGTCTGTTCTCCCCAGACAGCACGGAGACACAAAAAGTCTAAATTCTCATTTGACAAGACAAAAATATGGTCATTACAATCACAAGCTTTGTCACCCATCACCTTCTACGCACTGACGGGCACACTTTTTTAATATAACACGTAACCCAGCCCAGCCACAAGCAGCTGTCACTCACTCCTACAACTGACGCACTGGATGCCTCGGCATTATAGTATGGATACGTGCCATGTGTTTATATTGTATCTAGTCTTTTTCTGCTCTTTCAAGTGGCAGCTGACTATACCATTTCTCCATGCACAGGCACTTTTATAGATGTCATGAGTGCAATATACACACATGCGCCTCATCTGTGGCTGTCTATCGGTGAGAGTATAAGCCGGGTAAGCTGTGTGGCGAATCGCGCAGAAAGAGAGACGGACTCTAATGAATGCCTTTAAAGAGTTGGTCACGCCGAGGAACAGCTCTGTCCCCGTCTACAAATCTATTCAGCATCACTTCAAACTCCATGCAGGATGGGTTTTTGATAACGAGCGCAGCGTCCACAGCTCACCACTCTGGGCTGGTATTTTCAGATTCCCAGAAAAAAAAAAAAAAAAGAAGAGTGATATGCATGTAAATGCTCCCACACGTAGGAGGGCATAGAACGAGAAACAGAGACAGGAATGGAGAAAGACGAGAGGAGAAAAGGGGGAGAGAAATCAAAAAGTTTAACGAATGTGCACAACTGGGACCGTGCATTTTGGAGACCATCTGGCGCGGTTTGTTTGGCACCAGGACCCGGCGATTACAGCCGACCAAACAAGACTCCAGCGGAGCCCCGAACCCCACACAACTGTGAGGAAATGAGTTGTCATGGGGGATTGCAGAGTACCAAGCCGCTTTTCCACATCCATTCCCACATTTTGAGCGCGTGCACGTGGCCATGGGTTGCTTGCTCGCGTCAGAGAGAGAGAGAGAGAGAGACGCAGAGAACGTGTGGGAAGAAAAACATAAATAAAACAAAACAAAACAAGAGTTCTGTTGTTGTAATGACAGTGTCCTTAAAATCTCAATACATATTCATATAAAATATTACAGCAGAAGTTGAGGATGACATGGTGACCATCTGGAGTAGAACACAAGCTCCCCCTAAAATTCTAAGCTCATAGCTGTCCCGCTCACTCTCCCTGATCCTTTACTGTAGCTAAAATAATTCCCAGTCAACGTTTTGAGAATCATTTTTCGAAGACCATAATTAACCTTAAGAAATAGATAGATACAGGATTTGCAAAACAAATGAATAATTTACTACCAGCTGCTACCCAATGTCTGCATGAGAAATGTGATATAAACACCATGGCAAGGCTTGATGATGTTATCCATTTCAACCAGGTTATTCAGCGTGGGCTGCTCTTTTAACGCAGTGCATCTGCACAGATTCTAAAGCTTTCTTCGCATTTGCCTGAAAACAATAGTTTATTAAATATTCCAAACGTGCATGAACACCAACCAGAAGCTCTCCTTTTGAACCCGGGGCTTTAAATTGGCGGAAAACCTTTCTTCCCGCTATTCATGACCAGAGCCATGTCTGCAAAATGTTTGCATTCACTCCTCTTTTGCACATCTTTTTACTATAGTGCGCTTAGTATTTAAACAGGTTTGATACGGGCGCCCGACATTTCCATAGCTCCAAATGCTCACAATGCAGTAATGCAATTACTCCCTGCGTCCCAGAGAAGCTAATCACATTTGGAGAACAAAGTCAGCTCCGGAGTTTATGGAAGAAGGGAGCAAAAGAAAGAGACAGGCTTGGTGGGGGTGGGGTGCGCTGGGGTCTTAAACACTGCGCAGAATAAAACAATTAATGTATAGAGGGGGTATAATCTAAGTAAAAAGCAGATGGAGGCTTAATACATTTAGGCACGCTACATAACCAGAGGAGCCGAGCAAATGTGGCCTTTTGATGCAAGAGAACGCCAATAATTGAGCTAAAAATATTCATCCTCTGCAGCAGGTGCAAAGATGTCTCTTGGATTTAGTAAGTTTGTGTTTAACTTCTGCCGCTTCTAGCTCCCAAAAGAAAATGTTATTGATCCATAGGCGGCCCTGAAGCCCAGACCAGTCTCCCTGCAAATGCATGCGACCAACACAAACAAACAAACTGCCCCAGCGCCGCAGTGCAACTCTCTTCATTATGCATCTAACAACATTATCCTAACAACTGCCTGCGCATTTCCAGGCCTTGTAGTCATAAAGTCATAGTGTGAATTAAACGTCTGTCGCTTACATTCATGACACTGTTCGCAATATTCTCTCCCCTAACATCCCCGAAGTCAACAGGCGCAGCAGGTGGGGTGGCGGCCATAGAAAACGCGCCTCTGGACCCCCCTGTTCAAATTAGGAGTCAAGAGGAATGTGTGCGTGCGTGCGCGCGTTTGTGCCGTGATGCTGGTGGTTTGGTTGTAAAGGCACGCGAGCATCTGTCGCCTCGTCTGCCCGTTCATTGTCGCTTATTCAATTAGCAGCGATTTGGTGGATTCCTTTCCAAAGGGGAGGAGTAGAACCACAGAGAGATTGGGAGTTTGCTTTCACTGCTGCTGGAGGGAGAAGTTGATACCTCCCCCCCCCCCCTTGCGCGCAAACACACACACAACCACCCCCATCAGAGCAATGAGTGTTATTCATCCGAGCCTCTTCTTTCTCTTCTCCCACTCTTCTTGCTTTCATTAGGGGTCCATAGAGCTTTATTACTTTATGACTCGTTGGCCACCATTGTGTGCGTGTGTATCTGTGCGAGCAGACAAGAAAGAGTGCACAGCCTTGTTCTTGCTCACAGTGCATGTGATGATCACACTCTGAACGCAGCATATTGCAAGCGATGTCAACAGTTGGCCGACAAATTTATAACCCAAGCAGAACTATGAGTCAAAGAAAAGAATGTGTCTGGTCACCTTTAAATGCGGGCACATTACTGCACCGCTGTGCTAGTCCCTCAGCCCATGCAGCACCCAATGAAAAGAACAGGCTGTTATTACTTTTTTTTTTTTACTGACTTAACTGACTTATGCGGAGGGAGAAGTGTATAAAATATTCATACCTTTCCTTTGCAAGACCAGTACAAAGTGTCATTTTAACTCTGGCATGGATATAGTGTACGGTTGACCAATGCATTTACTATTCAGTTCTATTCTACTGTTGAAGCCCATGGTGGCTGCAAGTTTGTGAACTGTCAGTGCTTCGCTTTGAGTTTTGGCAGTTAAATTTCCCCTGTAGAACAGCCTTTCTTTGCTTTGTCAAATCACATGAAAACACATTCTATTCTATTCTATTCTATTCTATTCTAGTCTGTTCTATTATAGTCTGTTCTATTCTATTCTAGTCTGTTGTGTTTGGTTTGGACATGAAGAACCAATCTGGGTGTCTAATCATCCAGTCATTCTTTCCTTGGCCTCATTCTCATTCTCTGAGTCATACCTAGTGGACATTGTTTTGTGTGTACACACACGCATTCGCATCACACTTTATATGTGACTGAATGGCACTGACAGCGAGGTGCACTGCCCCACCAAGACGTAGTGCGGAGAAACACTAATGCTTCACAAACAATCAGCAATGCAGCAATCTGAACTGAACTTGTCTTACTCCATCTTTGGTGAACATTATGGCGTTGGTTCCACCAAGGTCGAGACACTCCAGTTACGTCTAGGCCACACAAAAAGAATGTATTAATGACTAATTATTTTACAAGCACTGCTGTCAGTTTTGTATGCCCCAAATGATGTTCTGCTTTATTAAAGCCTGGGTTTGAACTGCATAGTCTTGGTGGATGTTTCTTTATGATAACGCCATTCCTGCTGACATGTGACAACATAATGGAATTACTACAGTAACGTTTACCTATTAAAATAATGAGGTCTCAGGCGCTCATTGCAGAGGAGAACTGTGTGTGCCCAAAACCTTCAGAGTTGAACGTGGAATTCATCTGTAACCCATGTTGAATGTGTATGTTTCAATGAATAGGCTTTATCCTTTAAAAAAAATACACATTTTTAAAGGTCTTGGTTTCATCTTGGTCTTGACCACATTATTGCTCAGCCTTGTCTCGGTCTTAGACAAAGAGGATTCAGGATTTATTTCAAGACCGGTCAAGACCACAACTGCAGGGACATCACACTGACTGATTTATTTGTTATCATTATTACTGTGATTTGAAAAACTCACTGTGCTACTCACTGGCAAGAGGAATCATCTCATTCCTCACCCACAGACATTTTGTGAATATTAGCTATACATTTTTACAATCATGTCGGCTGTATAGCTTCAGTTGCTTGTCAGATATTTGCCATTGGGTTAGGTGTGCAAGGTACCCGATTTAGTGACTATATATTGCAGTGTTAGTTCTGTGAGAGATCAAGGGGTTCAGTGCATGTGGTGACAAATCGTTGTTCCTAAATTCTACTTTTG
>JAPQRN010000001.1:24544026-24555350 GCA_037367275.1 Coranthus polyacanthus
GCCGAAGAGAGAAATAAGCAAAAAAAGAAAAAAGTGTGCTTACAAAGGCTTAGGACTGTGTGCTGGTGTTTGGATGATGGGGGCATTAGCAAGATGGATGTTAGCAGGGATTAAGAGAGGGGGAGAGAAAATGAAAGAGACAGGGGGTAGATGGAGAAAGGGGGGGGACAGAACTGTGATTAAAATGGGAGCCGAAGAGAGAAATAAGCAAAAAAAGAAAAAAGTGTGCTTACAAAGGCTTAGGACTGTGTGTGGAGAACGTGTGTGTGTGTGTGTGTGGCTTTGAGTTACCCGCTGTGTGCTGTGTGTTTGCGGAGGATAAGAGGTGATCCCAGTGCCACGGGGATCTACAATAGGCCAGCAGGTCTCTCTCTGTGTGATGACAAGGCTCTCGGGGTCCTGTGTGAACGTCCGTGTGTGCGTAAATGTACAAGTGTGTGTATCCCAGCAGGTCGTTCTCTATAGGAACAGTGGTCTATGGGAGAGGAGAGATTCTCATTAACCACATCTGACAGCCAAAGCAGGGAGCACACAGTGAGGTAGTGGGTCAGGAAGTGTTACGAACTCTTCTCTTATTGCTTCTGAAGTTTTCATGCGAATGTGTATTTCTATGTGCGTGCCGAAGTTGGTTAAAACATTTTACATCTCCGGCGGCTGTGCGTAAAAATTGCACAAGCGTACTCTTAATGATAGCAACATTCCACACAGCTCTGATCCGACAAATTTTTGTCACTCTAATTCTATGCAGATAAGTGCCGATAAGCAAGCGTCTGCAAAAGTGGCTCTTATAAAGTGCCTCTTATTTAAATGAGAGCAAAGAACTAAAACTATTTTCCGATAAGTGCTTCTGACTTTAATAATAGCATGTATACACGTAAGTGCCTCTGACTTTAATGACAGCAAGCAGCTAAAGGACTGTGAGACAGCAAGGAGTACAAAGGAGAGAAAATAGGCCAAGCCAAAGCGATGGAGACATAAGGGATTGCTGCCAGATTTGCTCCCACTAACCCAGTGCAGCCGTTACCACGGTTGCTCCATAATGGTCACACTATTACACAGCGTTGCATAAGATAGATAAGGCTACGAGGAGGCATATTCACCACACCAAGAGAACTATCAGCTGAATACGTGTGAGTGTGTCTGTATCTGAATTGGCAGGGGCTGGGGGAGTGTGTATGAAAGTGGTACAAGATGAGCTGAGAGATGAGAGCGGGGAGAATGGGAGTGAGGCGTGATTGTGCTCTGTCATCTATGTTATGTGTGTATGCATGTGTGCGTGCGCGTGTGTGTGTGTAGAGGCCAGGCGCCTTCGCCATTTAGAATGGATGGTTAAGACTCTGGTGTCATAACAGAGCGCTATGGGAAACTGCCCGTACAAAGACCCCTTTCATTTTCACAGCCTCTGCTCCTCCCTTCTTCCCCCTTTTTTCTCACTTAGCCTCATTTCCTCTCCGTATCCGTTTAAGCCCGTTATTTTTCTACAATGTTAATATATTAGCTGATTCTTTGCTGGTGTATTTTCTTTTTAAGCTCTCTCTTCCTACATTATTTTTATTTTTTCTGCTCGCCAACTGGGACTATCATCCTCTGCCTCGAATTACCTTTCCATATCTCTGCTTCACTATCATCTTTTTTTATGTCCCTTTTGCCGTCGTATCATCTCTATTTTTCTCTCTCTGCTTACGAATCACTCTCCCAGTCCCAGTTTTCTGCCCCCACATTACCACCATCACTACCACAAGCCCAGCCTGCTCCCTCCCTTCACATCTGTTTCTGTGGCCCTGTTCCATGAGGTTGAATGCCAGTATCCTCCTCCCCATTATTAGCAGAACACAACAAGTCTGACTGCCCACCTCCCCGACTTCTGTTGCCTTTTGTCCTGCAGACCGGCTTGAGCCATTGCTTCTTTTACAGTGGACAAAACCCAACAACGCTAAATGGACAGCGGGACAGTTGGTCGGTTTATTGTCTGTCTCTGCATATGTTTGTGTTTGTGTGGCTTGGGTGTTAGGTATTTGTGTACGAACACGTGTGTGTGTCCGTGCAGTTAGTGTGCGAAGTAGTGCAAATAGGCCGCGATGAGAAACTTGAGCCTTCTGCTCTGTCGAAGACCAGTTCCAATTTTTATGTTCACATAATACAAACATTTCAGTCCCATTTTGCAATGAAACCCACTTGCTGTAATTCAAGATAAAAAGGAAAAAAAACAACAACTTTGGAGCACAGACAGTAGGCCTAGGCCACTTTTGATCCCTTGTGGATGAAAAAAGCTTAGGAGGGGGGGAAAAAAGTCAAAATTGAGGTCAAGACTTGTTTGATCTCTTTAAATATGAGGGATAAAGTTGATAGCCTACATCTTACCAAATTATACACATGCAAAACACACTCGCATACACCCCTCAAACTAACACCAATTAGAGCGGAAACTATTTTACATTGTGCTGCAAAAAAGAAAAAAAAAAACTGTCCTGGAATCAAATGAGCTACAGCAATTTTGTTCCCCATTATACAAGACTCGTGTGAAGCCTAAAAGTTGCCCCAAAATGTGGTCCACGCTCGTACGCGCACACTCCAGCCTCTAAGTATCCTTGGGGCCGGATCACACCAGCATTTAAAATAGCAAACCAGCAGCAAAATCAGTTCATGTCGAGGGAATCGCTACAATAAGTGGATTCGCCCAAGGAAAAAGATCTCTGTTGCTTCGAGGCAGTGCCATGTAATTTCTGTGCCCTCGACCTTGCTAGAATAGCTGTTAGGCTCTAATTCACCCCACATACGTTTATTATCTTTTATTAATATCGTTCATGTGATTAAAAACTGCTCACAAAGAGACATTTATAAAACAGAAGACAATGCTGCAAATAGGATTCTTGAACAAATATTAAGTTTCCCATTCTCTTAAGGCTGCCTACAATGATAGTGCTTTCTTTGCCACCAAAAGTAGTTCAGCTAATCCTGTGAGCTGGCACCACATAGCCTACTCTGTGACTAGGATTTGACTGTACCATTTTCTGTTGTGACCAAGGGGCAAGGAGGCATGCCTCAAAAGTGAAGCCAATGCAGGAGAGGTCTGGCTAACAGGATCTACGCTGCTGATAGTCTCACGGAACCAGACCTATCTCCACACCTCGTTAGTGCTGGAGACCGGCACCATCCACTGTCGTTCTGGAATAGGGGTAAAAGCTCTCTGAGTTGTCTGGCTAGTTGGTATTTTTCAGGTCTCGCTCGTCTTGGGCTTCGCTGAAAACAGGACACGACGACAATGCAAAATGATATCGGGAGAAAAGTTGTTTCGGTTGAACATGTGTGCACAAGGAAGTGCATTGTGGTATTAAAATGAAAACACCACATAAAAAGATATGTCTTTGTCCAAACTCGCCATTTCCAGTGTATAGTTGCAGCTTGGAGGTTGTTCTTTCACGTAGCGAGGGGGATTTTTAAAACGTAACACACAGATAGTGGAGGGGAGGAGAACGCCGGCGGAGTACATCCAGCAGGCCAGACTACTCTGCTGAAATAATCCCGCCATTGAGCGAAGGTATTTGGCATTCTCCTCTTTTCCACTATCTCCGTGTTACCATTTCCAAAGTCTCCTTCGCTTCCAGGATGATAGTAAATTGTGCCAGACCTATCTCCAGCACTGGCACAGCTCTAATAAAGTGTGGAGATCTGGCTGTGCGAGACTAATGCGGGAGTATTTGACTTATATACACTTACGCTGAACTTCTCTTTAAAAATACTAAGTCAGTATATTTTTTCCAGGAGTCACTCTGGTCTCATTCGGATTATTTGGACCCTCTAATAAGTGTTCTAGTGGTCCACATTTTAAATTATTTCACCATTAAGTAAGATTTTTGGCCTTAATGAAGGCTTTGATGTCTGCCGTGTCAGGCTTTGATTGAGAGGTGTGATTGACAGCTCACTCATCTGTTGGATACAACATACTCTTCTCCTGACAGACAGCTTGATTGTAGTTGTAAATAAGTACACACAGCAAATAAGTTACAAGACCTTCAAATGATTTTATTATGCAAATGCTTGATGAAGCTTACCTTTTTACCATTCACTCACGCATCATCCCACACGCTCCTGCAGCTCCGCCCTTTGGTCCAAATACGGTCACTTCCAGTTCCAAAGAGCCAACACGGCGATGGCCGAAACCCAAACTCCTGGCTTCAAAACGGTGGTTCCGTCCACTTCTTCTACACAGTCTATGGTTGTGACCAGGTGTTTTTGCAGTTGAAGTGTTGTGTAAAACATAAGCAGGGATAAGCAGCAAGCAAACAAACAAATATATTTCATTCTCTATTGACACTGAACACAGATAAAATTGCTGCATGTGTGCCTTATGCAGCATCAAACAAAAGCAACACAAACATACAGTTGGATGGGCTCCCAGTTGGCGTCAGCTGCTATTTCAGCTGAAATATGACAAGCCTGAGGGCGATACGAGCTGAACGGATGTGTGAATACAGAAGGTATGTGGAGGTAATGCAGGATTAGCTTTTTCCAAAAAAAAAAAAATTGTATTGTATTGTAAGTGAAGTATCAAGGCTTGTAATGAAGTCTTTAAGTCCAGAAATAGATTAAGCTGCACACCAGGAGGGCTGCACCAACATGTAATTATATCAACATAACCATCTGCACACTATCAGAGGTACAGTATGTAGCTACAATATGTTAGTAAAATACAGGCTGCTCAGAAAGCTCAAGGGCCACGTTGCACATCTTAGATGAAGTGAAGAAAAATGATTGTAATCCACTGTAATTGGAGCTGTAGTGATAAATAACAGGTGGGTAGATAGGGTGAGCAATTGTCCCGCTTTGTGTGGGACTGCGCAGCGTTTTGATCCCTCATCCCACATGTTGAGACAATGTCCCTCGATCAGGTTTTGAAGAGAAAACAAGCAGATTTCAAGTAAGTCGGGTTGACATCCGAATGTGTCATATGAAACACTGATCTCCCAAAAGATTCAGATCAGGATCTATTGTTTTGTTCATTTTATTTTCTATTTTGTTGCTTATTTTGTTCATTTTTTTGATTACCTAATTCATTTTCTGTTCATTTTGTTGAATATTTTGTTTTTGTTTTTTCATTTGGGTGATTTTATGCTTATTTATTTTTCATTCTGACATAATGGTGTGAAAAACAGCACACTTTCACAACATTAAAGTTAACTATTAACTTTCTTTTTTATTCTTTTTAATTTCAGCAGCAGGAGGAGAAAATGTCAAGTCGTCTGAAGTAGATCTGAGGAGACAAAATGTACTTGCATTTCAGGTGCTGCTATTACTGGGACTGAAACTCAAGGTGCACTTGCAACTTGGTATAACAAAGATAATAAACTTGCTTCATTTTAATCTTTAGGGCATTTTCAATTTTTAATCTTGCCTCATTTTAGCCTAGCCGTGCTTGTTTTCCTTTATACATCTGATTTATATTCTAATGGCTTCAATTCTTGTTGAGGTTTTATAATGTTGTTTTTTGTTTTGTTCTTACTGAACTGCATTTTCTATTGTTTTTAGAATCATTCATACTCTACTTTGAAAATGAGGCTTTTCCCTCAAAACTCTATAGAGTTTCAGATCGTATTAAATGTGTTTTTGTGTGACGTTCTGTAATATAATGTACAGTTTTCTTGAATGTAGTTGGAACTACATCATGCCTTTAGAATCAGAGGTAGATCTTCGCATCTCTAGTTAAGTCAGTCTATGTACCATTCTTCTCACTTCTCAGGTTGTGCCTTGACTCCTCTCTTGCGTCTTCGTCGAGGAGTCAAGGACAGAGGAGTCGAGGCAAAAGGCATTTAACTAAATGAGACATCCTCTGAGCTGTCATTTTACATCATTGTCAGTTAAATGTGGCACGAGGAAGAGATGCATCCTCTGTCTGTTATTTAAAGTATACCACTGTATTTTATGGTCTCTGTCAGATGAGCAGGACAGTGTTCGTGTAAGCTTATAATTAACTTTTAAATTCAATTCACAATGTGACATAATGTGGCGAGTAGGTTATGTACGGGTGTGGTGCTTTTTTTTTTTTTTTTTTAATTTAACACCCAGAAGTTTGATCACACATTTGACCATTTTAAATAACTAATACAACTTCTGAATAAAGAAAACTTTCACTTTTCATGGTTTGTATAATCCAGCCGTGTGCTAAGCCTCTTTTATACTGAACATCACAGTTACGATCACTGAAAAGACTTCGGCGGAGGATGGAGTTTAGGAATTGCGACATTCTTAAAAGATGGCGTGTGGAGTTCGAGTTCAAGGTCTCAAGCAGGAGGAAGGGAGGAGTCACACAATCGAGAAATAAGACGAGCGTTCAGAATCAGTTCATATCTCTCAACTGTCTGACTCCTGCACTGCTTTGCATCCAGTCCGTTTTAGGATCATTAATGTATTTGTCGTGGTTTTAATCCGTATGAGGATGCTGTCACATCTGCCTCATATGGTTTGGACTTTTCTGTTTGATCTGAACCATATTTGCAAAAAAAAAGGAATTAGACTTTCAAACCAATTACAAGAAGGCTATTGTCGCCAATAAACAAAAGAAGTAGTAGTAGCAGAATTAAGAACATGCACACCTGACTGTGTTTACATGGACCCTAATATTCCACTAATAATCAGAATAACAGTCCAGTCTGAATACACAAAGCATGTATCCACCTCACCGCCATCAGAGGAGATGGGTCTGATCAGAATGAATTTTCAATCAGAATGAGAGGGGTGGTGTAAACCTTTGATAATCTATAGCAAGACATTAGACACATAAGCACTTGATCCGATCACTTGTCTCTTTCTGCTCATGCTTGACCCACATGGGGATAACATTAGGTCACATGATGAGTTTCCGAGAGGGACAGAAACTTGACGGCAGCAAAACAAAACTGGTCTGCAGCTTTTGTTGGAGACACTAAAGGATTTAAGGATTTGTTGAACGCCTTGATGGCTGAAAGGCTTGTGATAAAGGAAAAAAAAAACAAAAAAAACCCAAAAAAGCTAATATTTTTGGGTCTACTTTTGTGTCCATCTTGCTCAACTGAAATGAAAAGCTGGGAAACAACGTCTCCTTCTTCTGTTATATTTCCAGCAGCACCACGGCAAAAAAGTTACATTCTGATTAAATACTTTGAGCATGTGAACACAAATCTTATTGGATCAGAGTCCATGGAAACACTTCAGTTGGAATCTCTGTTTAGAATGGTTGACGAAAGGAGATGACAGCAGGACGAAGGTAAATCATGCAAAGTTCCTTAGTCTGCTCCCAAAATTGCAGTGTGAAAGCAAAACTAATCGGACCAAATGTACAAAGTGTAAAAAAACAAAACAAAACATGAACCATGGCTCTGACTTTCAGGTGTGGAAATACCTTTTGTTTCTGTTTAGTTATTTTAAACCTACAAAACATTATTATTTTTATTATAACCTTTTAACATCCACTCTTTTCATGGAACTCTAACTTTTAGCTAGAGGTAGGCTTATAACAGAAGATGCATAAGGCCGTATAAGGTTTGTAATAGACTAGGTTTGAAAGGGAACATCTTATAGTTTTTGTTTAGCGTGTAACTGAAACACAACTACGTCAGTTTAAACACGACTCAAATGATTATATGAAGCACGGCAGGAGCAGGACTTTAAAAATGAAAGTTTTCCTCAATCTGAAGTTGTATTAGTTATTTCAAATGATCCAATGCGTGATCAAACTTGTGTGTGTTAAATTAAAAAAGTATGACATCCCTACATCACCTACTGACACATTATGCCATGTTTTGTATTGAATTGACAGTTAATCATAAGTTCAGATAAACACTCATCTGACGGATCATAAAATACAGCAGTACATTGTAACTAGTCTATTTAAAATGACGACTTAGAGGAAAGGATGTCTCATTTAAAATGCCTGTTGCTTTGGGTCCTCGATCCTCGCGTCCTCGCCCCTCCCGCCAGAGATGCGAGCCGAGGAGTCGAGGCGAGAACCCGAGGAGCTACATGCTAAGACTTGGGAAGAGCCCATAGTATCAGCCACAGTCTTACAGTCAATTAGGCATCTCCTCATGTTAATGCATATCATTGCCCACTGTATTATATGTATATATTTTTACTTAATCGGTTGATTGTGAAAGCAAACAGCCTGCAAAAGCATAATTAAGGAAACACTTGCCAGTGGAATTGACAGGTGAAGAAGGAAAACAGCACCTAAACAAGAAGAAAAACAAACAAGAAATGTGAACGTTTCCTATGTCGGTTGGTGATGTTTTCCTAACTTTAAAGTGAACAGGCAGTTTGATGAGTCAGTGAGGCACAGCTGGTCGCAAAGAAAGCAAGGAAGTGATTTGCAGATAAGGAACAGGTGTGCAGGTGTGACAGACACACCGGGGGCATCTAATGGCCAGGTGGAGCTCTGGAAAAAAAAAAAAAACAACCAAAAAAAAAACCCCATTACACAAGATATAGGGAGATTAAAATCTATTTGCATGGGAGTTGCAATACCTGGGGGTCCTGCATAGTAATAATTGCAAGTTAGCATGCTTGTGTCAAGACTGCTGGCTGCATGGAAATTATTAACAAGATAATTTTGAGTGCAAATTCGAGAGGCTCATCCGGCTACACTCAGCATGGAGACCCATTACAAACGAGATAATCCCCGGGATTTGGTCAGCAAATGAGTGAAACAGAAACTATGTTTATTCTAGGCGAATGCGCAACACTAAGCACTGACATGGGTGGTAAATTTTTAAGTCCTATGAGGTCTCTGCTTAGTTCTAGTGAGCGCCAAGAGGACATAAGGAGGAGACACCGAGGCACAACGAGGAGGGAGAGGTGCAGATGTTGCCATGGCAGTTTACAGAAAACAAGACACTTAGAGCCAAATGTCGTCTTAAATTGATATCAGTCGAACAAATACTTGCTTCTTAAAAGCGAGGTAAAGATATCTTTGTATTTATTTCCAGCCTTTAATGATAAGATACATGTTCTCTGTGTAAATGACCCGTGCTGGAGTGTGGCTGTCACCAGAAAATAAACATAATGTCAAGATAATGAAAGATTGTTATCACTTAAACCACCTACATTATGCTGAGAGACTAAATTTTCTCAACAGCAGCCACTTTTCCAGATGTACCGCTGCTGCTGACACAATTATAGTTCTAAAAATGAATGCAGGGGTAGTGAGTATGTTAACAGATGAACAATGTTTAAGTAGACTAAACATCAGCCAAACTTCAAATTACTTTTCTGTGTGTCCTTTCTCAGAGCAGTGTGCAGAGAAACAGCAGCGACCCTGCTGCAATTTCTCCCGAGAGAGCCAATTTGACATTATCATGTTTTCACGATGGACGCATTCTGCAAATTGAGTGCATTATTCGAAAAAAAAGCAGACACCCCAGCATTCACCTGCCTTTACACTTACACTGGGTCTGCATACAAGCTTATATTTCTGACTCCATCTATCTTTTTTTTGTTGTTTTTTTTTGGCGTGTCTGCTATTTCGTGCGTCGGCCTTTACTTTTCTATCCTAATTTTCTGACACGACCTGTTGTTTTGAGAGTCTTAACAAAGACATATGATGTGATGATCCCTCTCTGGAAAGGTGTGGTAACAAAGACAGAAAGCCACTCTGAACCCTGAGGTGGAAAAAGAGTGTGATAAATATGCACTCATGTAATGTATATTCACAAACACACACACACACACACACACACACACATATATATACACCCACAATCCTGTCTTCCAGAAATATATGTAACATTCATAACCGAATTGCAAATCCAATTACGTTTTGTAGCAATTTTGATAAATACATTGTGAGTCTTCTTTTTTTTATCACATCTTTGTGGATTTTTTTTTTCTGTATTAAACCAAGCCCTGCTATCTGTCCATAAAGTGCAACTGGCAGATTACATTTCTTTTCCGGATTTAATGCATGATGTTTAATGGAAACACATAAGGAACTGAGGCAGTCAGCAGATGAAGGTGTACCAGCGCTGACTTTACTGACATTTGACACCAGAGCTGAGAGCCATACACAGGCAATCACACCGCCCTGCATTTTCATACTAGTTCACAGTTCAGTCTTTTTCAGAATAGACAAAAGCTCCTTGCTTTAGCGCCGAGTAATATGTAATAGAAACATAACAACCGTAGACTGTATGTAAAGATGGATGTTGTGATGCTGTTACCTGCGACTATGAAGCCAAAATCCGGTGGACACGGGAGCTGCCATGTTGCATGTGTGACATAATTTGGAGCCAGAGTTTGTTCAGTAGAGAATCCTCGACATCACCGCCTGCCTGATTGGCTGCCGTCTGTCAGAAAGATGGCATTTTGATCATAAATCTACCAAAAAGGCCTGAAATCATCTTTGAGAAAAATGGTGGGTACTAGTTTTTAGTTTGACCCAAGTCCCATATAATAACATGGGATTTATGACCTATACTGCAGCCAGCCTACAGGGGGAGATGGAGACGCTCACGCTTCAAATTTGAAGTGCTCACATGACGTCCATCTTTATATACAGCCTATGTAAACAACACAGTCTTAACACAGTGAAAACAGTGTAGCTAAAGCTGTTCACTCACCTGCTCAGCTCTGCTCTTTTCCTCACTTCATAACTCACTTTTAATTATCGTGGTTATTTCTCCTCATCCTCACCTGTTCTAGGTCTCTTTGATGCGGCAGCCTCAGAATAATAAGGCAGTTATCTGTCATAACTTTATGAATGTATATTTTCAACCTCTCCTTTGTCAAAATTAGCATTGCTATCCGTATTCTGTACAGCCTACCTTGACTGCTCTCCCTTCTGCAACTGAAAACTTTGACTAAATACCTCCAAATGTCACCATTTTTCACCAAAGTTTGCCATTTTCCAACACATTAATGATTTGTGGCTGTTAACCTTCAAGTTAGACTTCAACCCTAACCAACTGCTGCCAGTGTTTAAACCTATAAAAGGCTCCATAATGTTGTCATCACAGTCAGCAGATATTGTCTATCAAGTTGGCAGTTCTGAACAATCAACATTTACTTTGAAATTAAGTTAATTAACAACCTTTAATTAATTAATTTGTTAAAATTAAACATAACGGCAGGCGATATTTACAACAAAACATATTTGCGGTTGACATTAGTTAACATATGAAAGTTATTTAATGGAGACGGAGTTGTCATGCGTCTACTGTAAGAAGAGGTATTGTCCAAAGCAGTGTTCTTTTTTTTATGAACCATATATTTCTTCTCTCCCCCAGTCGTTACCTGTCCTTCAACCTTATTTCACTCGTTCCTGCATTAAAATTCCACTCTCTACTTCCACCCCCCAC